>VUQJ01014589.1:48387-72323 GCA_015108635.1 Andinoacara biseriatus
GAGACATAATCTTGCACGCTGACACACACGCAAACACACTCTGCCTTTCTACTAAAGAAACTAAAATAAAGATTAGGGATAACTTATCATATGATCAGTTAACTTTGGTGATATTTAAGGTCTTTCAGAGAGTTACCATTGAGACAAATCAAAAACAAATCATAGAAACTGTTGAAGTGCCGTATACTTTGCATTCACCTCTGCTAAAGTTTAAATACGTCCTATAATTCAAACAGCAGCTTCGCCTCTGAGGTCATATCAGCTGTATTCTCAGTCATCGTGGGCATCTCCAGCATCTAATTTCAGCTGGGTGGGGATACAAATCAAACAAACCATTGACATGCTAACAACTATGAGAAAATGTTACAGAAAAACCAAAGTGATTTTCACAGCCACTACAAAGGCTTTGCACATGGGCCTTAGTCACTTTGTAGAAAGCAAAGTAGCTCAGACAGCTCACATAGTTTAAGGTATTAAAGTCCATTTCAACTAACACTGTCACTACAATGAGGATTGTATGCAATGAACAGCCTTCACTATGATTACACAATGCTGAGCTGTTTTGCACAAAGCTGGCTAATCTGCTGCTGCTGCTGAAATTAACATTGGGAAACTCTGATAATGCATAAGTGTCACCAGTCTGATGCGGGGGGGTCACTGGCAGGAGCAGTGCAGGTATATAATGAATGTAATGCAAACATTGGCCGTCTGTGGGTACTTCAAAGACCTTCACACAATAGGTTTTGAAACCATGGCCATAGACCACACACACACACACACACACAAACACCTGTGACTGGTGCACCTGAGTCTTCAGAGTTTTTTTTTTCAAAACTAAAAAGAGTTTTTCCCCATGCAGCTTCATGCTAAGCATAAGGACATTATTTTTCCATTTTAGCAGCGCCACATTTCTGGTCTGGGGTGACCTGTGTAAATGCAACAAGGGTAAACATTAAAGGGGACTGAGACTTATTTAAATATCATGACCAGCTGAGAACTTGCTTTCACCAAGTCCCTGGGTGATTGTATGCCTCAAGTGAGAAAGTATTTACACACACACCCATTGCCAGGGAGTGTTAAATCCCACCCTTCACAGGTGTCAGAATTGTACTGTAAGCATGTTAGATGTGCCAAAGTGTTGTAGTAACAAGCCAACTAAGGAACCATAAGAGAGAGATCAGATTAGACACCAAGGAAAGCCAACATGTCTCTACAGGGTCATTTCTGTAGCCTTTTGGGCTGTGCTGCTGCTCACTATTTGTTTATCCAGCACGGCACAGGCTGAATTACTTTAATTCTTGGCACTGGCTTCATGTGCAAGCCAGAGCCTGTATATGTTGTGCTGCTGGACATGTATAGAGACCATCTGTGCTTAATCAGCATGTTTCAACCGAACAGCAACACAAACCGAACTGACGAAGATAATGTCCAAGAAATTAATTCAAAAGCTAAAAAAAAATAAATCATAATCATCTTGCGCCTTAATTCACTGGCAGAATGAGCCCTTTCACAATAAAAGCTTGGGTAACTTAGTATTACTTTGATTTTATGTGAAAAGCGAAATTAAAGAAAGGTTAAAAAATAAATTATGCAGCAGTAGGCTTAATCGAGCAACCTGTCAAATCTCGAGCTCATGAAATTGATTAAAAAAAAAACAAAGTTAATTAAAACAAAAACGTTGATGAAACCCGCAATAGAGCAAATTATAACTAAAACACGATGAACACCATTTACGCGCGTCGTTTAAATAGTTCCTGTGTGGAGCTGCTTGTTAGCGCTGTTCAAAATCCTCATCCTCGCACAGTAATGATGTGCGCTTACCTGAGTAAGTATAATAATCCTCCAGGATTTAAAGGGGGTGATTCCCAGCTCAGCCTCCCCGAATCCTCACTCTTTCATTGAAAAGCAGCGAGCGCTGTTCCACCTGGACTTTTTTACTCCTGCCTGAGCGCAGCGCTCATTAAAAGTGGAGAACGGGACGGGGGCGAAGTTTCTACTATTGCCCGTCCCACTTCAGGCTTCCAGCTCGTCACCCAGGCAGAAGATCAGTAACCCGGGGCCATCAAGAGAGGATGCAGAGAAGTGGTATGTTGCAGGCGAGCAGTGCAAGCACTTTGGCAGAATCAAGTTCTCTGTTATGTAGTTGAGGGGAAACCCAAGCTATGATTCTGGTTATCTGTTCTCTAACTCACTCATCCCGATTCCCCGACTGAGAAATGAGCCAGCCAAGAAGAGTGAGTCATCTCTCACCAGAGCCATCACTTCTCCACAAATAAACCAATCAACACCTGTTTGAAAAACAGACATCAAAGTTACTTCCACTGTCACTTTGGGGTTTGTGGCTCTTGTCATGCAGTTGTGGTGTAACACACACACACACACACACACACACACAGTCCTATTGCTGGTGAGTGCAGACTGGTACACAGACTTTTGCTACTATGCACAGTATGTACGTAAAGATGGCTCTAATGAGGCTGCCTGCCATTTATCTCTTAATGGCTGCTGTAAATGCCCTTATTGTGATTACGGTGCAGAAACAAATGCCACATGAACCTTTTTAATGATTAACTTTCATGTCTTAAGCAGATAATTGTCTAATGATGTTGCTAGAAAAGAGGGATTAGGTATTATTCAGTTATTCATTTCTCTTTGTTCAATCTAGAGCTATACAATAAACTTTATTTTGCACTGCAGAATTATTCCTCTTCCTTTTAAAGGGATCCTTTATATTTTTATTTTTTTGTCATACCTGTATTGTTAGACTAGTAGATGCTTATATTAAACATGCTCAATGTTTCAAATCTTATAATAAAAACATTTCTAAACTTTTATACCCTCAGTACCCTTACCCTCATCTGCCTGTGAGAACAGCAGCCTGATCCATCTGCTGTTCAAACCTTTTGTTTGCAAGGGGCAGCGAATCAGAAGAAGCGTGGCCTTAAAGAGAAATGTGCTAAATAGCTTGTCTTAGTCAGTGGGTGATTCTGGGGTTGTAGCAAGGCTGAGGATGATTTTTCTTTTAAAAAGCATGCAAAGCTGCTCTAGTAAAGAATTTTGGAGTTGGAAATGAGAATAATAGGTCCCCTTTAGTAAAATTATTTCCTCTAACTTGCTTTTAGTTGACAGAGTGATGCTTAAACAAATTGATAAAATAAAATGTTGTCTCCATTAGTACTTGACAGAGTGTAGACTACAGGATATATGGTAGAGCTGAGGGTATGAATGTCCTCAGGGGACACAGGGGAAATTGTAGTGCCATTACTGTGCCATCACATGCTCCATCTGAGTTAAGGACAGTTCAGTGTTTCCAGATGTTATTGTGCATCTCTAGTCTCGCTATTTGACCGACTGCAGATGTTATCAGCTGGGCGAATTTTTAGATAAAGATGTGCATTGCTTCAGTTTGGCTTGAATGATGGTTAAAACAGTGTTAACTGGAGTTGGAAATAAAAACGCTTTTCAGCAGGTGTGTTATTCTACTTGAAATTCATTAAGGAATTTATTAAGACTGGTTGCACACACAGTTTATTAACACGGATGAGACCATAAAATACAAAAATAAATAAATACTCCCAATCTCCCCGTGTAATTCAAGTATTGGTTGAAGTGAAATGGAAACAGTCTTCAGAGTCTGTCAGACCAGTACTCTGATGTTTCAGTGTGAGAGGGCACATCGATGTGGAAGACCTGTGTGTCAGATGGAGGAATCTGAGGAGGGCTGTTGACCCCTGAGTCGCTGTCAGGCTCGGATGGTTTAAGCTCTCCTGCTGTGTTTTTCGTGTCCAGCTTCTGGGCAGGAAGTGATTCAGGTGGGGGTGGAGCCTCAGCTTTGGGTTTGATGTTTTGCAAGTACACCACCTCGCTGTGCTCTCGTATGCATGGCAGAAGTATGGAAACATCCTTGCGGAATTTGGAGCTCATGCCAAAGTAGATGAGCGGGTTGTAGAAACTGGCAGACTTGGCAAACAGGCGGGTGATGATGCTGGTTGTGCTTGGCACATGGAAGCCCCAGGCTGACCACATAGACACCACTGCATACGGCGACCAGGCCAGGATGAAAGCAGTGCAGATTACAATAGAAATCTAGAAAGAGGCATAAGGAAGCAATTGTCAGGACGTAACGTGAAAGGAGGTTTATGACTGAGTGGGCATTTTTAAGTAGAGTTTTGGAGAATCCCATTTTCCATTTCTAATCAAGTCTTTGCAGTCAAACCCACACAAATAGACTTGATTATTTTCCTTTTGGCCTACCCTTGTGACATCCCGCTCCGTCTTCCTTTGGCGGGCGGTGAGATAACCGTCAGCTGACATGGCATTGGTGGTTTTCACGGTGTTGATAATGGAGATGTAGGAGAAGAGCATGATCATCACCGGGATGAAAAAGCAGAAGATGAGGATGGATATGATGTAGGACTTGTAAATGGTGGAATAATTGGCTTTGGACCAGTCCACCTCACAGGTTCCATAACCTCGATCTAAGAAACATGAGCTACAAAGGTCAGATCATGGCTGTGTTTTCATATTGCATCAAGTATTGTTGTTTTGATGTGTAAAACAGACCCGTATAGCTGCCCCAGCCCAGGAGTGGAGCGACAGACCAAAATACTCCTCCAGTCCAAATGCAGATTAGTGACACGGCAATTGTGTTGATGCTGATGCAGTGAGCTGCGAGAACACAGAGCAAGAACATGAGTACAGCCTACGGTTCTTAAGATAAGGAACTGATTGCAGGATTGTTTGAAAATGGTTAAAGGTTATGATTCTGGCAACATGGGACAGAAAAAGTGAGAGGCTCTAAGACGAAGAATTCTTGACTTGTTATGAATGTTTGTTGAACAATGAAGTCTTTTCTTATATTAACAGCCTTTGCAGACATCTGCGACTGAAAAGGACCTCTGTTGATAAAGAGTTCAAGGGAAGAAATTAACAGTTTGTTCTATTTCTAGGCAGAGATCAAATGTCTAATTTTAATATTCCGTATCATACAGAGTGCAGAGCAGTTTCCAAGGATTTCCATGATTTTTGTACTGAGCTGTATTTTGCTGATTACCTTCACAGTTACCTACACATTTTACTGACGTGTCAGTTTAATTTACACCTAAAACACATGCAGTATTTACTTTTTTTACATTTCTGTATCCATCTGCAGTTTTGGTTAATGCAGCCGGCACACTCAGTTGGTGCCGCACCACATTTACCACTAATGTTCATAATTTACCGGCACATGTAAAACACTCAGGTTTACATGATCAACCACAAACAGTAAAATCCTTTATCCCTCTCCGACAGCAGAAGCAGTTGCTCAACTTAATTTCCACATAATTAAGGCATTTTTTTTAACATCAGTTGCACCCCCAAAATAGCAAATCTCACCTCAAAACAACTTAATAACATCTTGGAGAAATGAAAATGAAACTGCAGGGCATAAGTGGTCGTTATTTCCACAGCTGAAGCCTGTAATGAGCTTTCATTAGCACTAAAAAAACACACACATGCTCCTGTCAGATAAGGAGCTGCTGCTGGAATGTGAGGAAGGCCGAGGGGCCGGTCTGAAGCTGGAATTGACCTCACTTGAATTCAGGGAGGTTTTGTCTGACCTTTGTTTGGGTGGCATCCTTTAATGTATCTGGTGATGCTGATCACTGTTAAGGTGTTGATGCTCGCAAGGCCAAAGAGCAACGTGAAGAAGCCATCTACCTGAAAGGGGAGAGAAAAAGATGGATTGGTGATTTACGATATTGCATCTTCAAAATATCGGAGTGGTCAGTGATGACCAGCAGAGTGCTGTTGCCTGTCTGCATTTGTTTTAAACTTTCTCAGATAGAGATGCTACAAATCAAGAGCTGTACGGGATCAGCCATGGGAATTTCAAATGTAAACTTTTACTTCTGCAGGGTGTATAGGGCAGCACGGTGGCGCGGTGGTTAGCACTGCTGCCTCGCAGTTAGAATACCATCTGGAGGGCCTGGGTTTGATTCCACCTTGGAATCCAGCTTCCTCCCACAGTCCAAATACGTGCAGTTACTGGGGTTGGGTTAATTGGCTACTTTAAATTGCCCATAGGTGTGAGTGTGGATGGTTGTCTGTCTCTCTGTGTTAGCCCTGTGACAGGCTGGCCACCTGCCTCTTGCCCTACTGTATGTCAGCTGCGACCCTGAACAGGATAAGTGGATGGATATATATTTTCTTTTTGTAGGAAAAATGGACTGACTGCCAATTGTGGCAACACATGGGGCTTTGTTGCAGTCAGCCCATTGTTTGGGAATCTTTTAATCACTGCTCTCCTTAAAGGGCATTATGCTACTGTGTTTCAGTCTGACTCCAACTGGGTAACACCCAGCTCCATGCTGTGCCATTTCCAGGTGATGAGGATCAGTTAAGGTCTCTTACTGATTACTTTCTTGAGCTTCCTTAACTGTAATCCTATTACTGCCGAGCATCACGTTTTTTTCACCCTCTTTGGCAGACTACTAGACCACTAACATTTGTATGATTTCAATTTAGCATTAACCCTATTTGTAATTTTAGCTTTTAGGACCAAGTGGACCAGCTCGTCCTGCACTTTAGTGCAGGGTGAGTCTACTTTTCTACTCCTTCCTTTGGATTTCTCTGTAATGTGACAGGGTGAATCTCTTTCAAATTCAATAATGTCCTGTCCCACAGAGTGTAAGATGCAGCAGATTTGGCCCAACTTGCAGCTCATTCATGTCCCATCATGCTCCGTGCAGTAATGTGCTTCTCACATGCCTGACTCCTTCACCTTTCTTTCCCTTTTCTCCCCTATTTCTGTCACCTCTTACTTGCTTCCCTTATTTACTCCTGACTCTTCCTTCCCTAGCCCACTTCTCTCAGGGGAAGGTGAAATGGGTGGGTGGGAGATTGGGGGGGATTCTTCCATCCCAATATTTCTCTTTCACTGGATATTGGATGACTCAGAGATGAGATCATCTCAGTGGCTGTGGCAAAGCCCAAGAGCAGCAAAGTTTGACTTACAGTATCGCTTTCACACACATTTTAAGGTTTAAGCTTTTGAGACAAAAAAATATTCTGGTTACACCAGCTTGTTTTTATATGTCTCCTCAGAGAGTTCACTCACTGCAGCACGGAAATCACAATTTCTACCACGGCTGGCTTTGAGCAAGAAAAATATCCTGGATGAATTCCAAGCTAAAGTATGACAACTATTTCTTTTCAAGCTGAGGCTGTAGGAGGAGAAAAACATAGAAATAAATGGTTAAACAATCAGCTCCTAATTGTTCACTGTTTGGTTGTTGACAGGTGCCATACTGCTAGAAGAAAGGCCTCCACAATGATAATCTTATCACTGATTTAACCTCCAGCCCACGTCTGCTAGAATAATCCCTCGCATGTACACACTCACACACGCATACAGACCTTACTGTAAGACTTCCACAGATTATTTTTATGTACTTTATTAACTGGGACTGGCCAAATAGAGCAGATTCATATAAACCTTTATTTATTTTTTATTTATTTTGCAACTCTGCACAGTCCTCACTTACCAGCCATATCAGACAAACATTCCTGTGTTTAGACCGGCTCTCAATGCTGCAAACAGCACCACAATTTAAAGCTGGGGGAAATAATAGAGGATTAAAATTAAATTAGCCTTCCAAATTTCAATATTTTAAAGTCTTGCCATAGCTTGGCTTTTACCTGGCAGGTCCAGATCCAGGTGATCAAATACCCATCGTCCTTGAAGATATTGAATATTTCTAGGATTCCCCTGGAGTAGCCGAATATCGAAATGCTGGCATCAGAGATCGCAAGGTTTAAAGTGAGTAAATCTGTTGGTTGAAGCGTGGCCCGCTGCCTGTACAGGACAAACATCACTAAACTGTTTCCAAACCAGGACAGCCATCCTGCAGGGAGAGAAGCACACAGAATATCCAGAGAGTATAGTAAAGTAAATCTTATGGTAGTATTTGGTATTGTATGGTGTTTTACATTATTATATTTTACCGTATTGTATTATCATATATGCTGCTGTAGTATAGTGCTATGACATTGTAATTGTAGAGGAGTGTGTAACTCATTAGTGCAGAGTATAAAGTGAAATAATATGAAAGAGAAGTTAGTAAACTGATATATGTTGCACTGCATTGCTCTTAGTTCCAAGCCTCATCCTGAAGTGACTCCGATAGTGTGAATAACCTGTGAAGCTCAGTGTTAAACCCTTTTACTCTATAGTCAGATAAGAAGCCAAGAGGATCCCTTTCTTTTTATATCTCAGACTCTGTGTTACACAAAATCCCTCGACTGCCTTAGCTGGCATGGACAAAAAGGCAAACAGTGCCACCAACCCAAACCAAACTGTGGGTGTCATCTGGCCTTTGGAAACAAGACAAACAACAGCTGGTTTTGTTCTTGACACTTGAATAATGTGTGACCCTTTCTTACAAATGTAGGGATTAAAACGCACAAAACTAGATTTATGGGATGGTTTGAAACCAAGAGGAAATATATCAAGAATGTTGTTGTTCATAAACTACATAAATATTAACATAGGCTCTCTCACAAGTATAATGTGCAGTGCACGTTAACATGCAAACAATACACAAATGACACAAAATTGATTGACTTACCCAGCACTAACAGGTAGACTCCAATGATGGTCTGTCCTTGCTCGGACAGAGGAGGCTCTGTATGCAGAGTGCTCAGGTTATTATTCCTCCATGGAATATTCACCACCTTCAGAGTAAAACCCTTCAGCGTCAGTTCCATGGCCTGAATTTCGATGCCTATGCATGAATTCTTTCTGTCCTCTTCAAAAGCCCGGCAGTAGACACTGTACTGACACACGAGCAGGGATGACCGGTCAGTTCATTTTAAATCCAGCTTAGACACGGTCACTAATACCTCACATACTGACTGTCCAACTGAATGCAGCTGTAATCCTATCTACCGCTTAACAACTAAGCAGATAGAGATTTTGGGTGGAAATTCAAGACAACGGGGAAAGGTTCAGTCGGTTAGTCCGCTGGTGGCAGTGATTCTTAGAGTGGTTTCATAAAGCTTAAAGACAACGAACTCATCTCATGCAAAGACATCTTAAGGCCGTCAGCAGAGATAAAAACAGTGCTCAACACTGGACCTTTAATTCCAAATGCCCTCTTCTGCATTTTCTTTGATTTGATTGGCCTCCTGCAGTTTTAAAAAAAAAATTTTGCGTGAATGCCAAACAGGAATTCAAGCCTGAATGTCTGCAGTAAGATGGCAACACAGAACTAGCATTAAAGTTGCAGTTTATTTAGCTTAGTTTTAATAAAAAATATAAAAATAATGATGAGTCTAGACCTGCTGCAGTAACCACACCGTGCTTTAATGTAGATTGCATTAATCTAAACATGCACTACAGCCGGAAGTTTCATATGAAGCGAAATTTAGTTTGTGTGAGCTAATGTGTGAGAAATGCACTGTGTGCTGATGTCAGTGTGAGAGCATCTGGCACTTCAAGAGTGCAACACTCAGAAATGAGCTCTTTATTTAGCTCCACCAACAGATGCTGGTCCAGTGTTATTGATTAAAATTGTTTTGTTCTGTGAAAACCTACAACATCTCAGCACCACATCTCCCCTCCTCCATCCTTCGTCCTCCTCCTCGTCACAGTGAGCTTCTCTGTGGTGACACACCTACCCAAAGGGGTAGCCCGAACCACCCCCCTCAGTTTGTATTTAGTTCACAGTGTGCACCTTGTTTCCCTCTTCAGGCTGCCACAGTCCAGGATGTGGTGGGAAGGGCTGCTTCTGCTGCTGCTGCCAGATGCCTCTGTGCTTCCGCGTCTTCCTCGTCAAACCCGTGCTTTCAGCCTCTGAAAGCCAGCGAGCCAGAGAAGGAAGGAGCCAAGAGAAAAGTGAACCTCTGACCCCAACTGTCACCCGTCCAGCAGCAAACACTGAACCCAGTCTTTGCACGCCATGCCTTCAGCCAGAGACTCCAAATGCCACGGCTTAAACTTTGCAGCAATCCCTGTGTATGCTGCCCACAGTGTCACAGAGGTTTTCTGATGCCACTGTGGGATGTGATGATGTGGCCGTTCATACCTGATAGTGCTACATGTAAAGTTGCAAATTTTTGTTCGTAATAAGGAGTCATGAAATTGCCTGTGTCAATTTCCTGAAGCAGCTTGTAAAGCTATCCTCTTACAGTGAAATTAAGGAGATTAAAAGTGCATTTAATGCAGTCATTGTTGAGGACACCTGCTTGTAAGATTAAACTGCTGCTAAGAGGCCAAAGGACAAAGAAGACCCCACATCCAATGTACAGGGCCAAAGTTAAAGACAATGGCATCAGTCAACAGTGGAGAAATGTGTGAAGCCAGGATCTTGTAGTCAGTCCACTGCTCTGCAGAAATTTGAGCTCTGTTCTGGTAAAAATGCATACATCATGCATAAATTATGAGTTTGTTAAGCACAAAGCAGTGGCACTTATTGCACACCGCACAATGCTTAAGCATTGCCACATTACAGGAAGACAACAAGATTATCTTAGCTCTCACCTGTATACCTTGGCACGTGTTTGTGTGTGCGAAGCTTGGCAGTCACAGTGCATCTACAGTAGGCCACTGTATCTCTCTCTCTCTCGCTCACTCTCGCTCTGTTTCAAGCAAAAGCCGAGACAGAGCTCACAATATTCCAAATGGAAATTCACAGACACATATACTATTATGAAGGTGTGTGTTAAAGGCTAAGAGCTGTCTGAAGGCAACAAAGCCTCTCTTCACTGGGGACATACAGCAGGTCAAGGGACCAATACAGGATCTGCTTGAAAAAAAAATGTGTGCATACTTTTTCCCTCCCTGTCACTTAACGAGAGACACAGGGACTGCTTGTATGAAGGTAAATGGCTTGTCTGTCATTTTTTTGGTCAGTCCACAGATGACATTCACAGAAGTACATTTTCACATCTATTTAAAGACACAATATTTGGCTAACATAGCTATAAAACAGGAAGTCTGTAATAAAAAAAACTGTTCGTGGGGATTTGTCAAAAACTGGCCTATTTTAAATGATGCCTCTAACAAGCCTGGTAGGAGTAACGGTGACTCTAAATATAAACTGACATAGATGCGATGATTTGACATCAAATGAGAAGAAATGAGACTTGAAAGAACATTGAGCTGTATTACCGGCAACGATGGGATAGGTCCCATTAAAAAAAAGAAAAAAGAAAAGAAAGAAAGCATGAACGTCTGCCCACAACATGTTCACACCTATGCTTCAAAGCCTTTGAGCCACTCTGGGCAAATATAATTTCACAGAAGTGAAGAATATGTTTTAAACACTAGAGGGCAGCTTCTTATGTTACTGTGTAAACTTAAAGAGTAATGTCATAGTTTACATGCTGTGATACAGTTATAATTTAGATGAGATGCAGATATTACACTTTATATGAGAGGTATAGCTCCCACAAGGCAAAGGCAGACCACAGCTGCTAACTTCACCGCATGCACAAAGACCAGACTGTTTTTACTGTTCCCTCTACACCTAAGCTGTTTCATGACTCAACAAGGCAAGCCTGCTATAAGCACAGATTGCTGCTTAAAATATAATTGTGTAAAAAATAGAGCACGGTGTTACGGTGTTTAGCTCTATTGTCCCGCTGAGCTTTATGAAATTGCACACAGGAAATGAGCCCTTTATATTACTGGTCTTATCTGCAGTTTTTAGTCTTGGAAGAAAAGCGCAGCACTTTCAACTGAAATACTACACCTTATAATAAACCCCCCATGTGAAATAATAGATGAATGATTCATTATGCATTTGAAGTGAACACAGGCTCTGTGTTGTGACCAGCAAGTGGTGTGGATTGGTTTGGTAGCTCCAGATCTTTGGCTCTGGACCACATGCAAACATTTATTTGGGCACTTCATCCAGTTTGCAATTTCTCTTCCTGAGTGTGTTTGTGTAAGCAGGTAACTTATGTAAGATCCTCTCACTGAGCGTTCAGTACTTGCCTTTCCCAAAGAGGTCTGCACATCACCTTTGGCATCAGGGGATATTTTGCCAAAATATAAATGCAGAAGTATTTTAATTATTTTCTAACTTAATGTCTGCCATACCTGCTGGCATGCAGAGCAGCAACAAAGACCTGCCATTCTTGTCTGCTTTAAGTTGCTCTTTCTGTAATGTTTGGAGTGTTATGGGATGGGGTGTCCAACTCCCAACCTGGTGGACCAGGGATCATCTTTGTCTGATCTCTATCCTTCGGCCTGTCCGATATGATAGAATCTACGGCATAGCTCTCAGGGTCTTTGCCGTAAATTCTATCATATATCCAGTGCAGGAAATATTAACCCACAAATTGCACTTTTTCAGTTTTCCAAAGAGATTGAATTGACACTGTTTCTGCCTGGAAAATATTCATTTGAGAGCCTGTGGCTACTGCGTCCACTGAAGTTTATCTGGAAGAGCTAGCAGCTCTTTCGCACTGTAGAGTGAGAATGGAAAGTTCTTTGCATCGGCATCCTTAACCTGATCCAAAGGTGTGTCCTCCAACACTAAAACTCTCCTCGGGCCTTCTAGGGATTGAGAAAATTAGTGACCAGCTACAGATCTCTATTGACATCTTGAAGGAATCCAACCTGTCGCTCTGTGTGATACGTTGTAGCACATCGGTGCCTGTTGATGCTGGAAAGGAGTAAACATGCTTGAAACTGTCAAACATTTTTAACCCCTTATTAAAAAGCATGACCCTATTAGCAGCAGAGATGTCCTCAGCTGTCCTCAGGGTCGGTGAGTTGACCCGTACTTGACAGTAGGTTAGTAGGTTATTGCCATTATCCTCTCCCTGAGCAAAAACGTATTATGCTTAATGATAGTAGCCTCACTATACTTAATGACCCATATGACACATGCCTGGCTGGGCTTAATTAAGACAACTACCACTGACCCGTTGACTGGAAGTTCAATGTAGCCCTGAGTGGAAACATTTAATCCTCTGGTCTTAAATGATTACATTTCTGATGCAGTTCTAAATTTTTAAATGCTCTCTGCAACGCACTAGAAAAAAAAAATCAATTGGCCAACTGAAGCACAGAACTTGTGTTTTCAGACTATAAAATGTGCTTATTATGATTGAACCAACTCCAGTATACTGAAAAATTCTTTAAATCCTGTTTCTGGACTGAGTTTGTGGTGTTTTAGAGCATTATAAATAACTTGCTGTGTGGTTAAGAATCCAAGAAGTCCAAGAGGTCTGCTCCCATTTTTTCCCATTCAGTATTTTATTTATACACTACTCAGAACAAATTAGCAGGTAATTAAGAAAGCTAGCTAGTGTTAGTTGATTCCTCTTATTGTCATTGCACAGATGTAATTTGTCGCAGTCCTAAAGGTGCATGTGCCGTTGTGGTCAGAAGTTTACATACACTCATCATGGGTGTGAATGTCATGGTAATTCTGGGCTTTTAATGATCTCTTTGAACTGTTTTTTTCCAGGGTGGAATAATTGTGCTGTACACATCTTTAATGATAATCAATCTTTTTAAAATCTAAGTCTTTAAAAGGAAATAAAGAAATGCTTTTAAAAAAAAAGAAAAGAAAATGTCCAGTCTACCTTAATTTTACGTTTTATTAAAAAAGAAGCAAATTCAAGTCAGTGCATACAAACAGTGAGCCTGTTGTGTTGCATCATGGAAAAGCCGATATAGTTTGTGGTCTGTTTATTGATTATACGTAGCTCCACTGACCCCTGTAGAGAAAGTGGGTCATCGCAGTGACTGGCATAGACACTGGAAGAACAGGGAGCAGCACAAAACAATACATAAGGTATTGAAATTAGTTAGGGAGGCCAGTTGAAAGTCACATAAATGTGTTAGGCTGCAGTAGTCAATGTCTAGTCATGTAAAATGCAAAAACATTTCCGTGTCCTTATGAGATCATTTCTCATCCCTAAGCAAAGGTATTTCTTGGCTCACAGTATTACAGTATGCTCAGAAGTGTTGGCTGATCAGGTGCAGCCAAACAGCTGATAAATGTAGATAAATGCACAGAACACGGAGTATTTTCAGCTACTATCTCCAGCTCATTTTCTTACATGCAGTTTCAACTTTTGAGGCCTGGTCTCACTTAAAAGAAAGTGCTTCCCTGACCACCTGGACAACATACCAGACAGTCCTTTAGTGGCTCACTTAAGCATTCAATATCCAGCTGTAAAACACCTGGTAAGATCTGGGCTTGCGCTTACACTAATGGCCACTGGGTATTGTATAGCATAAGTGTGTGTGTTTGCTAATAGCTGAGCCAATAGCTCAAGTAGATACCGCCTTAATCTCCTCTGTTACAATTACATTGACTGTTATCTCATTACAATCTTTTTTTTAAATCTGCAGATGCAGATGCAGACTTTCAAAAATCTGAGCAGCCATAAATCTAAGATGAAAGAAGAGCGAGGAAGGATATGATAAATTTGCTCTTCCTTTGAGGATTGCAGTGGCACATGTCCAATAAAAAAGGTAATACGCCAGCTCAGTGACTGATCTGATCTCACCTAGTATCTTAATTTCTGCTAAGAAGCAGAATAAAAAAAGGAAAAATCTGCAACTATATTTTACTTGTAAACCACCACCACCACCACCCCCCCAAAAAAAGAAAAAACAAACAAACAAAAACATACCTAATAAGTCATTTGGAGTCATTTTTTGGCGACTTGATAAATGTATATGCAATAGTCGCTACTGTTTTTTTTAGGTCACTGTCTGGTCTGTACCATCTGAGGGAAATATCTGTCTCTTTAGCTGCTAAATGCCCCCATTACATTCACTAGCAATGTGATAATTCAGTCTGCCAGCTGTTTGGTGATAAGTAGGTGGTGTGCAGTTACATGGGAGTGGTGAGAGTGAACCCAACAGATAAACACTGACCTGACTGAGCTTATTGCTGCAGATTCTTTGCTCTGAATATCCCCACAATTGCTGAAAACAGCCACATACAGTATTATGCGTATGACATTTTCATGCTTTTTGAAAAGCACTTCACTGCAGTAGTGTTCTCTGTGACTTTGAGGTGTAAATGGCCACGCGCCATGGTGCCAGGTATCAGCTGAAGCAGAGGTGAGCAGAGGTGAATTTACACCTTACTTTAGATTTAATTATACAGTGATTTCCACAGGATGCTCCAATGGTACACATTAAAGTTTATAAGCTTTGGTGCTGTGCTACCCTATCATACACTGTATCAAAATTACCATCTCAAACATATAATAATTACAGCAGGATTTCTTCCTGTTCCATATGTGGGACTTTCTCAGCTTTTTCAGTGAGTCAGCCCTCATGACATACATTTCAGCTCAGTGGCCCCTACAGTATGTGTGTAATTAAAGTCTTTGTGATGTGTTTGGGTTGTTTCCTTGGAAATAAATCACAACGAAAGCTGATGTGATAGATTTCAAAAACAGTGTTCTCGTAGTGACCTCATTCCCTGCCCCTGCCCTAAAGCAGACTGCCCCACTTGATTCAATGCTTTGGATAAGGAGACCTCTGTTATACAGGTCAAGTTTACTCAATTGAGTACTGCTAGATAATTTGTTCAATTCTGAGGCTCCTGCTCGATGCAGAAACCAATCCAGCTGTGTGATTTCCACTTCCTAAAAGAAGTCTACAAAATAGCATAAAAATATGTGTTGTGTTGGGCTGTGTTTTGTGTTGTGTTGTGAGTGGTGCTTTGAGCCACCGCAAAAAGAGCTAGGATATATGGAGATGAAAGAGCTCCAGCCCTCCCCGGGCAAGTAGCCAGGACATTCTGCTTTGAAACATCCTGATTAAACAAAACCTCACCATGGAGTCTTTGAGAGTTTTTGTTATGCTGGACAGAGGGAACAGTAGAGTGTGATGGACACATTATGTCAAAATAACCATGGTAAACAGGTGAGCATGACACAAAACAACAGTAACAATGTCAACAAAGTTTGGGCTTCAATAGCTATCAGGAATGTGTTTACATTCATTTGTTTGGACTGAAATTGTTATACATGTCTCATTACACATCTGTAAATAAGCTTCCTCTGTATGTTTTATTCAAAACACTCAGTGACAAATGTGCAGGAATTTATACCCAGCACCTACTCTAACAGAGTATTCAAAGTACTTTTAAACTGCAAGCCACATTCACACAGGGCTTTCCTTCCATACCTGTAAGCACTTTCTAATGAGATGCATCAAGGGCTCAGGCTCAAACCACCAGCCTCCTGATTGGTAGATAACTGGCTCTGCTTCCTGAGCCAGAGCATGCCAGCTGCTTCAGTGCCTTTGGTTCTTTTGCTAACGCCTAAGCAGGAATGTTTGTTTTAATTGCGTGTCTAACTCCTTCAGCACCTGCCAAAGCAAATCATATTCAAAAGGCATTTGATTACTTTAATTTTTGCACATACTTATTTCACTACACACGCAGAGTGCAGCTGTTTTTGATCTATAGCTAATAGGCTCAGAAGGCGTATTTTATCAAGCAGAAGATTTGATGACCAGCCCGTCTCAACCATCCTTTTGCTGTGATCTAGGAAGGGTGATTATGGTTTGATTGGCCCACTGCTTTGATCCAGAATGAAATATCTCAAACTATAGAATGAACAAACTTAGACAGCCATGATCCCCAAAGTGATCCCTCAGTTTTCCCGCTTGTGTCGTCACGAGGTTGACTTTGCACGTTTTGTGAGACAATAAATTGTTTGCCCTGAAATTTAGTGAATAATAACTTTGGTAATTCTCTGACTTACCAAACTATGTTGAAACTGGAGATCCTTATAAACATTACCTGCTAAATATTAAATCAGATAATGAGAGATGTAAATCAACTTGTTGTGAAATTGCTTCACACTGAACGTGACCAGGACCCGAGGTCGAGCTGAACCATCACTCTTGTTCTCACTTGAATGTCCCAAGGGAAGGGCAATGAGGAGATGAAACTAGCGAGGATAAGAAGACTGTGAAGGGCAGAATGACAGAGCATTATTCTTGTGAAAATAATCAGTCCTTAACGGACTTGCACTTTTCATCAAGTGTTTCGGCTGCACATGAGCTGAAGGAATTCCCCAGAGGGGCGGCCTGCAACTCAACCTGACAGTGCACTGCTCCACCTCTCCCCGCCGCATCAGATCCTCGTCTTAACATGTCCACCTCCGTCCAATTCATATCCTGAGCATCATCTGCGAGGGATTTTTCTCTACACAAAAAGAAAGGACATCACTGCGCTCATTCATCACAGATGTGGCCTTTTTTTTTTACAAATCTTATGCGACGTTTGGTCTAGAGGATCATCCGGATGTGACACTGAAAACTTGCCCATTTTTAGCAATGTGTTGACAAGTTGATGTCAAGGTCAATACACCAGTTCTGTGAAGTCAAAGGCGAGTGTTTGGCTCCTGAGGTGACTGAGATTAACGGCTCTGCAGGACATGTGCAGGCATGACAGAGGGTTTGTTCTTGACCGTCCACCTTGTTTTTTTTTTTTTTAGTTTTGCATGGCTGCACTCAGGAAACCTGGAAACCTGTGACTTCTACAGTCCAAACACATTTAAAGTCAGTGTGAGCTGGCATGGCCTGCAACATCCCAACAACCGTACAGGAAAAGCTACCATGGTTATGGTAATAGATGGATGGGCAGTAAGACTACCCATTACTGGCCTCACCGCATCTCTATCAGCGTCTCGGAGTGAACATTTAACAGGCACTGCACTCACGTGGTCACTGTAAACTCCTTCTGAAAATACAAATCAGACAGAAAACAAAACAAACGCTCTCCGGGCTCTTTGAGAGGCAAAAGCATCACTCTCATTTTGGGTTTTTCCACAGTGCGTTCTTAAACTGCACGGAATGTATGCTGTGCTTTCACGCTTGGTATGTTTCCATTTACCTCCCAGTGCACACATGTATCATATCTGACCACTGTTTAGACAAAAATGCAGCATCTTTAGGCAGAGTCGTGACAGCTGTTTTTCCTTTTTCTCCAGTTTAAATAAATCAAAACTTCTTGTCCGAATTTTTGAAAATGTTTTATAGTTATGACATCATATGATCTAGATGATCCAGTTTTCCTTGTTGGTTTTGCTGAACTGAGCATGAATACATGCATGTTCCCATTTGTATATCAATTCATATCTATATATGAACACCCCATTTGTTCTCAGCAAACACACCCACTGATACACACCGCGTATATATTATGTGAAAAGTGAGCAAGAAAAATAAATGAGCTGATAAAAGACAGATGTTGCCATTGGATAGATAATTAGTCTTGGTTTCAAGCTTCCCATGAGAGAGAAAGACAACACTCCTGAGGTAAATGAAGTTATGAAGTGGGTGTGTGACTTGGTTAGACAGAAAACTCCAGTGCTGGAAAGTGGACACAGTTCAGGTCTTGAAGGCTTTCCACTGTTTAAACCCTAAACCGCATCTTTACACCGAGGGTGACAGAACGGCCAAATCCCAAACTTTCCCTCCAGCTCCAAAATTTACAATCAGGCTTTACTTAAAAAAAATATTTGAGCTCACAGCCACTCTCTTGAATATGGCGCTGCACACAGTTAGTTTGAACTTTCTTTCATGTTTCAGCAGCTAATGTACTAGCGCACAGCAGGGCAGTTGACAAATTATGTCAAAGAACAGTTATTTGCAACCTGAACTGCCTTAAAACGCGACACGTGTAGCTGCTCCTTACAAAACTCTCCCGTCCACATGCTGTTTTCATACTGGGCAACTTGAAGAAACAATCACCAAGTGTTTGCTCAGCCAAGAGAGAGATCCTCACTGTGTTAACTGTTTTACTCTCTACAGGGTGGCCTGTCAGGTGGAGGTATCAAATGATCACCTATTCTGCTTTCCCCTGAGTGGATGTAGTGGCCAAAGCATCAATGAACCACTGTGGAAGTGCAGGCCTGCTGACACGCAACCGAAAAGGGAAGCTGTCAATCATTTATTAGGTTTAGACCACCTCAGAAGTAATGCACAATGCGTACATGTAATTGCTCTCTACGATAATTACAAGCTATTAAAAGCACTTGTAGGAATGTTACAGTGGGATGATATTACATGCTGCAGTTTGTATTTCCTACTCATGCATCGAGTTGCAAGGTGAGAAAAAAAAAACGTGGTAAAATAGTCTTGCAACAAGTCTGAGATTAAAAACCATTTGTTTTATTGTCCAAGATGTTCTCAGGGGAAGAGTAAACCAAAAAAAAAAAAAGGTGATGACTAAAACCTATATTCCAGTCTGGCATCATGAAAGAAGCTCTTCAGTCATGACCTGCCAAAAAACCAACCTAATTCCATCCAACATATCTCCCCTGAGGGAAAGAGAGTAGTCTTAGGTGTGGTTGCAGCTCTGCGAGCGAATGTTTTACATTTCATATTCCTTTTTTTTCTCTAATCTTCTGCTTCGAGTGGTGCGGAAATAAAACTCTTAAGACGAGCTTGAAAAAACTTCATTAACTGCAGAAAATGTTTGCATATGTAGTCTGTAAACAGAACTGCAGGAACCAGATGATGCAGCTGCTCAGCCACATAAACCAACAGCAACACCGCCAGCTGACCATAGGAAGGGCCTCTGGGACAGAGCTGGAATTTAAGTACAGTTTTACAGTGAAAGAGACTGGAGTGTCCTTAAATAAAGATCTACAACCAACCACAAGCATTTACTTAGTTTGAATCGTCAGTGCCCCACAGGTGGAACCTCCTGTCCTTTGCCAGCTTAAGGAGACATGACCACAGAGGTGCATAAACTTCAATAAATACCACGACTGCGTGTATGCTCAACCACGTGACTGTTACTGCATATTTCACTGATCTATCATCCAACCTTACAGACAGTCTTTTTTTTTGTCATTAACAGCAATTTACTGCATTCCACAAAACTTTGGTTGCAGGCAACATAAAAAATATCTGCCAGTTCCAACACATGCAGCTGGAAGACACAGAAAGTAGTGCGGAAAAGGCAAAAAAAAAAAAAAAAAGATCTGTAGCACCATCTAGGGTGAAGCACTTTTAAAGACTTCATTTAGTTCACAAAGTGCAAACCCAGATCTTGCATTATTTACAGAGCTTTTTTTCCCCTCCAGGAAACAACTAGGGATCATATATTGTGTGTAAAAATTAGTTGGAAAATTATTTAAGCTGGTATTAACTTCCCTAGCATATCTGCAGTATTGCTGATACCATATTAATCTTTTAGAAGTTGCTCCCTTATTTCCCAAAGGCCCACCACAGCAGAGGAGGCTCGTGTTTGTTTTGGCACAGATTTTCTGGCACAACACACTCCTACACTGGGAGTACACCAGCTTGTAACCCAGATACATGTGACATGAGCTTTGCTTGTGTATGATTGTTAAATGAGAAAAGTTTATCAAAGAAAAAAAAACAAACAAATAACATAAAGAATGCATTTATTGAAGGAGGAAAGTGGGAAACCACTGCAGCTTGGTTCAACACAGCAGTTTATTAAGTCTCCTGTTTTCAAATACAAGTATTTGTAAGTATTTGTATCTACAGACTAGTTGTGCAGATGGAAAACCTTTATAAACACACTCATAATAGAAAAATAGCCACTCAGGCAACTCTTCTCCCACTTTTCGCTCCTGTTACATGCACCCAAGCACAGAGAGTGTTAAAAGTCAGTACGATTGAAGTCTGACTGTAATTCTACAGGACGTTCTCAAAAATAAATATTACAAAGTCAAGCAGCAATACAGTTTTAGGAGTGTAAAGATACAATTTTAAACCCTGCAATAAAAACTGTATTAGAAAAATCCTTCTGTCAAACGGGAAAATTATTCAATGCTTCAAAATGTCACATTATTCACACCTTATTGCTTTAACAACCTATAAAGGGTTCGTTCCAGGTTTTATTTGTGCTAATGACCGGTGCAGGAAAACCAAGGAAACAATTTTATTTTCAGGTCTTTTGAAAAAGTGAGCAGTTAAGTTCAAACAGCTGATGTATCACCAAAATCCTTGTTCCAGTTTGTGTACATATTAAGAGTCGCGGGACTAACTGTGGGCTTGATTCGCTTCAGAGAATCCTCAAAGTCTTTCTTCTTGATGTTTCGCATCTGTGAATATACACAACAGGATAACTGTAGAAACAGTACAAAGGAGACATACTCAGTACTGTGAGCACTTGAAAAGCTCGGTCTCACCTCAGTAGCAGGCATCCTACGGACTTGGTCCGGTCCCAACTCTGTGCAAGGCAAAGCTCATTTAAATATTAAACAGCTTGAGCTCGTTATGGGAGCTAAAGTATGCGTGACTGTATGATTAAAAGGACTCGTACCTCTTATTGGGCCGAGTGCGGCATCTCTGGCTAATGCTGTCAGATCGCTTCCTGAATATCCTGCAGTCACTCTGTGAAATGACACACTGAGTGATTAATGCAAAGTCACATAAAAGTATTTCTCTAAAGTCTTCAGAAGTCAAACTCACTTTGCAAGATGGGACAGGTCACTGTGGCTCAGTGGACTCCCGTGCTTTCCCAAAAGGTTTTTCAGCAGCGTCAATCTTGTCTGGAAGAGTTGCATTATATACCTCAATGAAGTGAAAGGCTTTCCAAAAACTTAACCACACACATGTAAAAAAGTACAAAAGTACATTTGTGTAAGCTTATTTTTCTTATGTACACACCTTCTCATCAGGTAATGCCACATATACTCTTTTTGCAAAGCGCCTGAAGGACAAACAGCAACAAATGGTTGTGACTCATTCACCAAAATAATCCAACAAACAAATATATTTACAGCATTTCCAAATCCAATTTAGAAAAAGCTGGAATGCTTTTTAAAATGTTAACAACAAACAATGCAAATCTCAGGAATCCCTATTTTATTCACCACAGAAAACAGAAAACATTTAAATTGAGAAAAAGCACCATTTAAAAAGATTAAGCTCATTTTGAATTTGATGCAAGCAACACATCTCAAAAAAGCTGGGACGGGGCCATGTTTATCAGTGTAGCTTCCCCTCTTGTTATTACAGCCTGTAAAGATCTGGGAACTGAGGAGAAGCAGCTGCTGGACTTTGGGGAGAGGAATGCTGTCCTGTTCTCATCTAAAAGAGGATGCTCAGCAGTCCTGGATCATCATCTTTGCACTTTTTGTTTCATTATGATATTTTCAGTAGGTGAAAGATCTGAACCGCAGGCAGGTAAGTTCAGCATCCAGACTCTTCTACTATGAAGCTATGCTATTGTAATAGATGCAGTAAGTGATTTTGCATTGTATTGCTGAAATTTGCAAGGCCTTCGCTGGAAAAGATGTCGTCTGGATGGGCGCATGTGTTGTTCACTAACCTGTATATACCCATCATCATTGGTGGTGCCTTTCCAGATGTGAAAGCTGACAATTACATAGGCACTGATCCACCTTCATACCATCAGAGGTCCAGGCTTTTCAATTACGTTCTGATCCCTTGCTTCTTTAGTTCACAGGATATGGTGTTCCTCTGACCACAGAACAGTTTTACCGTTTGCCTCAGTCCATTTTCATTGAGCTTGGGTCGGGAAGATAAACTATATTCACAGACAATGATTTCTGAATGTGTTCCAGAGCCCAAACACTGATTTCCATAACAGAATCATGCCAGTACTGCAATGCTGCCCGAGGGCCCGGAGATCACGAGCATCCAGCTGATTTTTGGTCTTGTCCCTTGCGCCAGATTCTTTGAATCTTTTGATAATATTATGCACTGCGGATGATGACAAACTCAAAGTCTTTACAATTTTATGTTGAGGAACATTATTCTGAAACTGTTCCACAATTTGTAGATTTAGTTTTTTGCAGATTGGTGACCCTCTGCCTGTTTTTGCTACAGACCTGTTCCTCCAGCTGCTTTCTTCTTTCCATTCTGTTGTCCCGTCCCAACTTTTTGAGACGTTTTGCGGCCATCAAATTTAAAATGAGCTAGTTTTTTCTTTAAAATGGTGCATTTTTCAGTTTAAATGTAAACATGTTTTCTACATTTTATTGTAAATAAAATATGAGTTTACACAAATCATTGGATTTGTTTTTATTTACATTTTACACAGTGTCACAACTTTTTTTTGCAAAATGGTGTTGCAGAATGGCAGAAAGTACCTTAACACTGCTTCATCGAGCTCCTGAGGTCTGTTTGTCGCTCCCATTACAAGGACCCTGTCATCGCTTCCTGACTGCACCTGAAACCCAGAAGAGCTCTGAGGTAACTAAAACTTAACTGTGACCCCTCTGATGATGTCTCATGGTCAAATTTCTGAGTTCTACTCTGTTTAACAAATTCCTGAACTTACCCCGTCAAACTCAATGAGGAACTCAGTTTTTAAACGGCGAGAGGCATCGTGTTCCCCCTCCCTCCTTTCACAAAGCAAGCTGTCCACTTCATCTGAGGAAACAGGGAGGTTTATTCATTATTTATTATTAAACTGCTGTTTAAGGCACATCTAGAGTAACACACACCGATGAAGATGATCGAGGGCTGCAATTCTCTTGCAACTGCAAACAGCGCTCGTACGAGCTTCTCGCCTTCTCCCACCTGTGATGACAACAAGAAATGGTCAAGAAAAAAGTACTGTAGGTGGTGAGAGATCATTGAAAGTGTTAGATGAGTTTCTTACATATTTGGAGGTCAAACTAGCAGCGCTGATGTTGAAGAATGTTGCATTAGACTCTGCAGCAACCGCTTTGGCCTGGCAAGAGGAAATAAAGGCTGTGATTCAACTGAGGATAAAGAGAGGGCTATCAAGACCTGTATGCAAAAAATTAAGCACAGTTTGATCTGGATGAAGCTCTAATAGTTGCTTCTACTTTGTGACAAGTTCTCCTCTTAAAGCCTGTTCTGTTCTAGTATTATGAAACAGTTCTGCTTAAGTTACAGAAAGATAACAGAAAATGTAGCCTACTAGCATTTCATTAACACATAGTATTTTGAGGGTCTTCATGCCTGATCAGACAAAGGAATA
>VUQJ01014593.1:2910-18952 GCA_015108635.1 Andinoacara biseriatus
ACTTCATTAAAAACCCCCCCCCCCCCCAAATCAGTCTGACCAATGAGACAATGCGTGTTGGTGTGAGAGAAACCACCTTATTAAAGATGTGATGCAGAGACATGAAGGTTCCTCTGTTTGAGCACGTGGACGTTGGCGACTGTGAGCTTCTGTTTGCGCAGTTTGCTTTTGTAATCCAAGCTTATTGGATCACAGCAGCCACCCTGGTGTCAGTCTGCAGGAACCAAGTCTGTGCACACCTGTGAGCAAACGTTCCTCTGGACAGAGGTGAAAATTAAAGGTTGTATTTCCTGTGACTGAATGCTCGTCTTCCTCCACAGTGAGCATCGAAGCCGTGAGCGCGGACGACCTGCTTTCTGTCGTCCTCTATCTGCTGGTGAAGACGGAAATTCCCAATTGGTGAGTGAAAGGGGAAATGCAGCGTGACCTTTGACCTCCTGGGGTCGACTAAACACACACTGCACACACTTCAGGCCCTGCAGAGGCCCTAATCGATCCGCTCCATTTCATGCCAGGAGGAGATGTAAAGTCAGCCTCAGAGGCTTAAGAGCCCTGATGGAGACGTGCTGTACAGACTCACAGCGCCACCTACGGGCAACAGGAAATCAGTTTTGTATGAAAGGCAGTCTTTTAACTAGATTATGGCTTCTCTGTGTGATGGAGCCAACGCTCTCAGCTTTCAGCGTGCAGCCCTGCAGGTGCTCGGCAGCAAACAGGAACCGAGAACCACTGCAGGAACCGTTCCTCTTCCTGTACCACGACTGGCTGCAGCTCAGCGGGGCCTGAAAGTCCTCATAAACTGAAAATTCATTTCAATATTACAAACATAATGAGCATTTTAAGGAAAAAAATCTTTGAAATTTCCAGTTTTGTTCCACAGTGCCATAGAACCCAGTTTGTTGTGGACTCAGTAGCGCCCCCTATGTGACAGGAAGTGCAGCGAGTGCCGCTCAGGACGCAAACCGATGGCCTCCAATAGCTTTGCTCTTTTTCAGCAATCAGTGTCTTTTTTTCTATTGCAATATTTGATTACTTTATTGAATTTATAGTGTTTGTTAAAAACAAACTGTCAACAGATTGAACTCTAACAGCGATAAACCACATGTCTGCTCTAAATACACACACTGAATCTTGGAGTGAAAGGAAGCCTAAGTGGAGGTTATTAAGGTTCATCCTTTGTTAGGAATCATTGTTTGGATGTAGCTCACTGCATGTTTGGCCTGACTCGTCTTCAGGATGGCCAACCTGAGCTACGTCAGGAACTTCTGCTTCAGCCACTCGAGCAAGGATGAGCTCAGCTACTGTCTGAGCACCTTCGAGGCAGCAGTGGAGTACGTCAACCTGGGGAAGCTGCAGAACATGGTGAGACGCAAAAACACAGCACAAACACACCGCTGTTGCATCTCAGCGGCTGCGTCGTTGGACTGGACGTCATGCATGTGTGTTCTCCTGTTTTTGCCTCCTTCCTCAGGGGTCCGGCGAGCTCAGCGACCGGGCGCTGTTCAAGGAGAGGATGAGTCTGCTGGCTCAGGGAGCAGCCACACCCATTACCTGTATGTTTGAGGTGAGCAGCTTCGTGCAGCATGATCCGAAAGATTCCCAGTGGACCCCCCCAGAGGTTTTTGTACAGTAGCCATGCAAAAAGTGGATATTTTTAGAGTAACAGAGCCTACGTGAAGCAGCGTGTTGGATTTCCCAGCTGCTCTAACAGAGACTCACCAGGAGGTCAGAACCAAACCAGAGAGTTCATATTTGCTCCTCTCTGCTGGACTCCTTCAGGTGTTTTTGTCCATGTGGTCGATAGCTCAGTTTGTCCGTATGTGTGTTTCTAGCACATAGCAAATGGAAATGAAACAGAGGTGGAACGCCTGCTGAGTGAAGGAGAGGCCGATGAAGATGTCAGGATGTGTCATCCCCTCTGCTCCTGTGACCTCTGTGACCTCCAGCTGTCCGGGTCAGTGTGCACACACAAACAAACAAGCAGAGAGTAAATCGAAAAATAATAAGTGAGTCAGTGAGGCAGCAAGGAGGCTCCGCTTTAGTTACAGTGTGTGAGGCCAGCGTTACGACCTGCTCAGTATGATGACCTGAAGTGTTGTTCATTTATTTAAGGCTGATTCTCCCTCAGCACATCCATCCATTTATCCTGTTCACATACGCAGAAAAAAGATTTTCACTGGAACTCCTCCACTATTTTTATTTTTCAGCTGAACAGCACTTCCTCTTTTCTCCTCTTTTTTTCCTGCCTCAGAGCTCAAATCAGGAACAAAAACTGTATTTTCACTTCCTACTTAAACACCCCCCCACACACACACACACAGAAAGCATATTTCAGACCATTATGGTCCATTAAAAATGCTCCAACGTGCACCAACTGCACAAACATGGTGCAGAGTTCAGTGTGCTAAAGTGAGGCGTAGCACACGGCTGGTGTCCACCTGGCAGCTGCACCCACGACTTTAAACCTTCCAAAATCCAGATGGGTGAGAGTTAAAACAGTGAAACCCCCTGCAAAGTTGTTTGAAGGAGGGTGAACATTTATCTGGCTGGAAACACGTTATTCCTGCTATACAGCTGGGAGTCAGGAATTCCTCCTGGAACAGCAGGGCCGAAGTGCTGAACGATCATCCTCTCCGAGTGAGCCTGATCAGTCAGAGCCTTCTCCTGAAAGCTCCCTCCATCCTTTAAGCTCTTTGTTTAACCTGTTCACCATCACTGAGGATGGAAACTGACTCTGGATGCTGGCTCCATGTTTCAGGAGGCTGAACGATCCGTCCATCGTCACGCCGCTCTCCAGAGACGACCGCGGTTATACTCCTCTGCACGTCGCTGCTCACTGCGGTAAGTGGCTGCTAAAACGCACACTGAGCGAGCCATTTATAGATTTATAGATATGAATGATAACGTGTGTGTGTGTGTTGCAGGTCAGGCCCAGCTGATCGACATACTGGTGCACAAAGGAGCTCAGGTCAATGCCACAGACTACCACGCCCTCACCCCGCTGCACCTGGCCTGTCAGCGTGGATACCAGGGAGTCACGGTGAGCACACACACACGCGCACACACAGCAGCCCTTTTTTTGTGTTTTTACACTTCAAAATGAATAAAACAGACTTTTGTTTTGCCGCTGTGATGTCCCCCATTTATTTTCAGCTTTATGGTCCCACCGTGTTAATTTTTGGAGGCAGAGTGGGACCATATTTGGATGAGAGTGGGTTGCAGATACTTGCTGCAGTAGAATCACAAGTGATGGATTAGAGCAGTGTTTCTGAAAGTCAGGAGTGCTGCGGTCCACTTAAAAACCAGAAAGTCCCGTGAAGCCCGTCTGCACTCTCATCAAATACCAGAAATGATTTGATGATTTCCTTGAAAATTTGATTCAAAAAACATAAACACAGGCTGTTGGCTATAAATTGCTAATATTACCCAGTCATATGTAAAGTGCTAATGCTAACATGTGACCCACTGGGACAGAAACTTCAATTCCAGAGCCATAAATTTAGGTCAGAGTAATGAGCAACCCACCTCCTGTTACCAGTTTGAATTCACTTTGTATATAAATAAATCATTTATATAAATATGTAACATATATCCACACTTGTGAGTAATTTCAAACTTCTATTGCTGTGGCCCCCTTGCCATACCTTTGCAGCCCATCAGGGGGCCGCGGCCCACACGTTTGGAACCACTGGACTGGAGTAATATGATGACTGTAACTTGGATACGTGTCCTTCCTTCATTTGTGTTGTTTAGCTGCTGCTGCTACACTACAAGGCCAACACGGAGGCTCAGGACAACAACGGCAACACGCCGCTGCACCTCGCCTGCATGTACGGACACGAGGACGTACGTCAGCTCTTTGTTACATCCTCGCTGCAGGAGTTCATTCGTGTGCACGCAGCTCCTCATCCGACACCTTCAATCAGCTTTAAAAGAACAAATAAAACGTTACAGAAGAACCGCTGCTTTCTGTGTGAAACCACTGGATGAGTTGGTTCATTGGACAGTTTAATGATCTGATTATTATTATTATTATTGGCACCCTGATATTTAAGTTTTTGACTTAAAATTTTATGTCTGGTAGCTTTTGATTTTCATTTTTAAGCTAAACATTTAGTTAAATCATTCAAAATGTTATAAATAGGTAATAAATGATGAAGTTAGATTCAGACCTGCAGTGAGTCGTACGTTCAGAGTTTAATCGTGTGTGTGCGTGTGTGTGTGTCAGTGTGTGAAGGCCTTGGTGTACTATGACGTCCAAACGTGCCGTCTGGACCTGTTGAACGACAAAGGCGACACAGCGCTGCACATGGCGGCCCGCTGGGGCTACGAGGGGATCATCCAGGTGCTCCTGGAGAATGGAGCAAGCACCCACATCTTCAACAGGAACAAGGAGTCGCCGCTGCAGTGTGCTCTCAACTCCAAGGTTGGCAACGCTCTGAAACGCTCTGCAGCTCTAGATGTTTGTCCCAGAATGCGCAGAAGACATTTTCAGACTGTTTAGAGAACGTCCTCCCTTCTGTCCTAAGCTGAGTGCATGTTTCTCTGAGATCTAAGACGGGCACATCTTCACCAGGACTTTAGACTCTGACAGACTGAGGTTGAAGTCACTGAAAACAAAAAATCCTGTGGAACCTCCTGATTCTGTCTTTGCTCTGAAAATCTCCCCAAACAGTGTTTGTAAAATGAGATGAGTCATCCTAATCTATCTTTTACCAGACCCTGTGTCTGTCACAGATGTGCCGTCTGCTCCTCTTTTCTGTTCTTCAAGCTTTGGGCTGAATGCTTTAGCTCCAGTTTAAAGTTCAGAGTTGAACTGAAGTGCAGCAGAGTGCAGCATAATGAGGCTCCAGATCTGAAAGGGAAAATAAATCAGACCGACGGTGTTTCCATGCGTCACAGCTAATCCCATCAGCTGCTGATATTTGAGCAGCCGGCTCGTGGGAAGAGAGCGGCTGATCCTCTGAGCGTGACCTCGCATCCACAGATCCTTTAGAGTGATGCAACTTTGTGATGAAGGTTTTGAAAAGCATAAGAACAAATTTAATCTAAACAGATGCTTCAGCTACTTTTCAAAAAGTAAAAAAATAATTTTATTGTGCAAATAAAGTGAAACTTAATATCTCAGATGTGTTGTTTATGTCTTCCTGCAGATCCTCATGCTGCTGCAGTCAACTCAGGACGGCCGGCAACGCAGTGGCGTCGACGTGAGTCTGCACGCTTTATCAGGAACAGCTCCAACATCTCAGTCAATATTATAAATATACACGTGACTACAAAAGTCAGCTTTTCCTCTTTTTTTTTTTTTTGACAAACCAACTGCGTGCTCTCACGGGAGACGATTTCTCCAGTAAAAAGTAGTTCCAGTGACGGTGCGTGCTGTTGAAGGTAGTGGACGAACAGGTGTGAAAGTCAGGGATGTTCAGGATCTGTGGCAGGTACACACACTGCAGGTGTTTCAAACTGGCCTGAGATCCATGCAGAGGGTCATCCCTGGTGATGAGAGCTGTCCGATCCACGGATGAAAGGACCCCTGCATCTCTCCCTGATGGGGCTGCAGGAAGGTGGACGGGCTCCTGTGGCTCTTTAGGCCTCACTCAGTCCCCATAAGACCCTCCCCCGGCGCTGGCGCTGAGGCGGGACTTTGCTGGCCCTGAACCAGCCCGGGGTTTTCTCAAGTTTTCTTCTGAATTGCACTTAGTCTGTTCCTTCATGCTAATCCCGTCACGCCAGGGAGGTGTCGGATCATCCCTCATCCAAAGGAGCCAATGTTTGTGGCTCAGAATCTGACCAGGATGCTCTCAGGACACATGGTAGCTGAAGTGTTTCAGGCGTGTCCTGCTGCAGGAGACCCCTGGGCAGATCCACGACAGGCTCTAGAGAAATGACAAAGTTAGAGAAGCAAGGCTAAGATGGTTTGCACATGTGCAGAGGAGAGAGGGTGGAGATACTGGAGAAAGGAGGATGAAGAGGATCCACTGTGGCGCCCCCTAAAGGAAGCAGCTGGTAGAGGCCTCAGCAGCTGGTTTGCGGGTATCTTTGTGGAAGGACTGTAGGAGTTCAGTGGGGACATGGAAGCAGTAATCAGCCCCTTGTTTGATCCTCTGGCAGGAGAACAGCTGGTTGTGAGGATGTTTTACACACTGTAGCTTTTGGTAGCAGTACATTAGTGTACGGAGTAGTTGGAGGCTGGGTTGACTTTACAACATCGTCTTTTCTTTCTGTCTCAGTCTCCCAGTCGCTCCCCTCTGGCCTCAGACTGTGGCAGCAGCCGCCGCTCCTCCATCTCCAGCACCTCCTCCTTGGGCTCGGAGGTCAAACCAGAGGGAGAACGGGTCCGACACAGAGAGGTGAGCAGTGACCTGACAGGAAACGCCTCGATCTGATCTGTGCATACATCTCAGTTTGTTACTTCAAAGGCGAGTGCAGCTTATAAAAAGCAGAGCTAAATAAAGAGCCGGGCTAAAGAGTGAGGCTCTAACACTTCCAGCTGCTGTAAAAGGAATATCAGTGAGTCTGCAGTAACAGCTAGAGGACTAACTGCAGGAAGAGCTCAAGCTCCTTCTTGTTCTGAAGCAAACATGAAGCTGCTGTGACCTCGTGGTGTCTGACGCGTCTGTGTGTGACCGACAGGTGGAGAAGCTGCTGCGAGCCGTGGCAGACGGCGACGTGGAGATGGTGAGTACGCTTGTTCTCGAATCACGTTTCCTTGATGGAAGACGTCACGAGGGGAAGGAGCAGCAGCTGCACTCACAGGAGGACAGGTGTACACAGGACACTTCGCTGTGTGTCACACTGTCCTCTGCTAAAGCAGGAAATAACGGAGTCCTTCTTTCTCAGGTGCGTTACCTGTTGGAGTGGATGGATGAGGAAGAGGATGAGGGAGACGTACGGTCGGTGGCTCTGCTTTGCCACCCTCTGTGTCAGTGCCCAAACTGCGCTCCCACTCAGAAGGTATGTAGGTGCTCGTGCAGCAGCATGGACGCAGGCTGAATGTAGCGCAGGTGTTTGATGGACTCGCTCATCTTCCCGCAGCTGTCTGTGCAGCAGGCGGGAACGCTCAGCGTGAACAGCTGCAACGTTGACGGCTTCACGCCCCTCCACGTCGCCGCCCTGCACGGCCACTTGGCGCTGGCCGCCCTGCTGATTCGCCACGGGGCCAGCGTGAACACCCGCACCAACCAGAGCGCCACGCCGCTTCACCTGGCCTGCCAGAACAGCCACGTCCAGGTAGGAGCATAGTGAAGGTGTGAACTTTCAGGGCTCAGGTCCCTCCATTTCTCAGGAACAGATGGAATCACGACCTTCCTCACGGTGAGGTGATGTTCCCAACAAAAGCAGCGTCTGCTATGATTAAACAGATCTGTGGAAAAAGAGGTCCTTTCACAAACAGAGATTTAGATGAAAGCTGTCCCATAAAGAGCCGAGAATCTGCTGCTGTAGCTGCAGAGAGAGCTGCGCTCTGCGCAACGTCTTTAGAGGAGCCCGGTGGGTGGGAGTGGGTCAGCCGGCTGCAGCAAAAATACCACAAGGCAGGAAAAAATCTTCAAGGATCACATTCAGTTTTTCATTTATTGCTGACTGGTATTATTAAAAGATTAGACTACCACCAAACAACCTGAGCAGCAGCAGCTGATGCTGCCTGCACATTCAGGACACTGTAGTTTCCTTCTGCCAACTGATTGTTTTTCTGACAATGTTGAAATGTGAGCTGGTATGTAACTCCCCACGCAGTGGACCCAGCAGAGCTTTAATTCGGCATGCACACATCCAGATATGACGCAGAGCAGTCTGCAGTTCTGGAACCACACCGAGCTGCTCACACCGTCACAGCAAGCTGAAATCAGCTCCACAGGCCCGCAGTGCAGGTCCACTCAGTCCTTTATCAGCGCTCTGATACGTGTTCAAGCAACAGCTTCAAATTGTTCAGCAAACCAGAAAAATGCACGAGCTGTTGTGCACGGCTCATTTCTCTGTGTGTGCGCGTGTGTGTATGTGTGTGTAACTGCTGAAGAGATTTCCGTGTTAGTTGAAGGCTGATGATGTTCAGGTGGTGTCTCCATGTTCAGGTGGTGATCTTTCTGCTGGAGTGCAATGCCAAACTGAATAAGAAGGATCACTATGGCAACACTCCTCTGATCCACGCCTGCCTGCGTGGAAACCTGGAAACGGCCACCATCCTGTTACAGGTGAGCACAGGTGAACACGCACACAGCTCCTAAACAGAATCACTGACATCAACACTGAACGTGTGTGTGTGTGTGTGCGCGTGTGTGTGTGCGTGTGCAGAGTAACGCCTTGGTGAACGTAACAAATCTTCAGGGGAACACGGCGCTCCATGAGGCGGTGCGGGGCGGGCATCAGGTGCTGGTGGAGCTGCTGCTGAGGGGCGGAGCCTCACCCGGCATCCGGAACAAGAGGCAAAGGACGCCGCTGGACTGCGCCTACGAGCTGGGCGGAAAGGTCGTGCACCTCTCCGTGCTGAAGCCGGTTTAGACCAGAATGAAACTGAACCCACTCGGCTGCCTGATTTACATAAACATAAAGATGTGATGAGCCTCAACGTTTGCGCAGCAGCTTCCAGTGTGTTCTGGTTCACTGCATTCCTTAAAAAGCATTAAAGGCGGGCTGTGCTGCTCACTTCCAGCTCCATATTTTTATTTTTGGACTCTGCTAGAGCAGCTTTGCATCACTCGTAGCTGAAAATAATGTTTCTGATAGTGGGCATCGGTGCAGCCTGCAGATATCGCTGGGATCTTGATATTCCATGCAAGTATCCGAGCTGTGCACCCTGCTGACAGCAGATCTCAATGCCAGCTTTCAAACACACGGGACAAAACAGAGAGAAATCAAACTGCAGTGATGCCCTGGCTTTGTTGAGCCTCTAGGTGGGCCGAATATGAAAGCAGCTCCCCTCAGCTTGCTGCTTTGGGCGCTCGCCACCCCTGCTGGTCTTTGGCTGGCGGCTCCGTGGTCTCCTTAGTTCATCATCACTGCATCTTCATGCTGTTTGGGACACTTAATGTTTTTAGGTTGTCAGAATAAAACAAAGTTTTCCTGTTTTCCTGCAGAACACTGAAATCCTGCGAGCGCTGCAGAAAGCGTCCGGACTCTCGCCTGATGCTGAGCCAATCAAACTGCTCTCCGTCCCCAAAGGAGCTCTGGGTAGCTAACATTAGTTCATTTGCAGTCAGAGTGCAGGCTCGTCAGCTTTGCTCGGGTCCTTTCATCACCCACTGACGTGTAATCGGGTCCTTTCTGTTCTTGTTCAGCTCATTCATTCGTGCAGCGTCTGCGGCTGCAGGATAACTCCAACAACAGGAAGCAGAAGCTGGCCCAGTCCATCAGCAGGTCGGCCACAGAGTCATTTAAATCCTTTCATGATTCTTAGAAAATATTTGAATGTTTGTTGTTTAATCTCAAGAGTTTATTCCTCCTCTGATGCTTTATTCTCTGAGAATATTCCAGTTTATGTCTGAGAATATTTGAGTTAATAATCTGAGAGTATTCCGGTTTATTCTGGAGTTTATGACTCTTAAATTTGCAGCTTTAATCTTGGAGCATATCTGAGTTTATTTCTCATAATTTCTCATGATTTTAATCTGGGATATTTTACTAAAATACTAAAATCATATCTCGGCTCGGTTTTCCACCTGTACCGTCAGGATGCAGCAGATGAAGAAGGGTTCTTCTGCTTCTCCACCCAGGTGTTCACCAAACCTCAGCCAGGTACACACTTTTTATTTTCCAAGTAGTAAAATACAGATTTTGATATTTCTCTGTGTTTCCCGTCTGGAGAGGAATGAGCTTTTGTCCTGCTGGCGTTCCTTTGCAGGTGAATCCGGACAGGAGGCGGTTGAGGCGAGGGGAGACGGTGGCGGTCAGTAGCCCCACAGGAAGCCTCAAAGAGCGGCCCCTGGCTCGCTCTCACACCCTGGACTCTGGAGCGCACGCACCGGAGCGAACGCACATTCCAAACGCCACCGGGCTCACGGATGACACGCACGCTCCTGAAATTCCCGACGCCGTTGAACTCCTTTCCACCGACACCTCCAGCTGCAGCACGGGCAGCGAGACCTCGCCGTCGACACCGTCCGCTGCCTCGTCGCAGATCGACGGCTCGGCCGACGCCCCTCTCGCAAACATCCCGTCTGTTCCGCCTGACCCCCACAGCCAGACTGTCCGCGGTTTGAACGTAGAATCAGAGGACTCTCCCGACGGCTGCGTGGAAGTTGAAGCCTTTCCGTCACAGAGCGGGGATGAAGACCCCACCCGCCCCCCGGGCCCCCCCTCGCCGGCCAATCAGAAAGCAGAAACCAGTGCAGAGTGAACCTGAGGAGCAGGGGGAGTCCCACAGACGTTTGCCAAAAGGAAAAGCACACAAGACTGATACCAGGACTGCGTCCCTGAAAATCCCTTTTCTGGGCCTGATTCACCCAAACGTCTTTTATTTATCCAGGCTTTGAGATTTCTGCCCCCACACCAATGATGTCACTTCTTTTTTAGAAAATAAAAAAGTGGTCCAGTTGTGCACCGTAAGGTAGCGCGTTCTCCTTTGGACCCAACGTTCCTGCCGGGACTCAGACAGCTGCAGTGATGGCTGTACAGGTGTGACCCACAGACTCGGCTTAAATTAATTTTTTTACACTGATGAAACATTTCAGGAACTTTTTTTTTTTTTTTTAGGTAGAATGTAATTCGGGAAAGCATCAGAATTGTCCAACCAAGCAGCCACAGATATTTTAACATGTTGGACCCTGAAATGTCTCAAATCCTGAACAGATCCAAACTGATGGTGTCACAGTGATCACAATCTGCTTTTAACAAAACGATTCCGATATGTTCCAGATAGATTTGGATCAGCAGCTTGGTGGGAAAAAAAAAGCATCTGAGGTTTCTTCTCCTCCTCCTCCTCCTCCTCTCAGCTGAGTTTAAAGCACTTTCTTCTTCCAGCCTCCACAGGTAGAAAAAGGGATGCAAACTGATCCACGTTCATTTCCTGCTGTTTGAATGTGCTTTTCCCGTTCCTCTCCTCGTACCGTTTTATTGGGATGATCTAATTGTATTTGCAGCCTGTGAGGTGGAGCGTGTCTGCTTAAAGCGTGCAGAGGTTCAGCAGGTACAGATGTTCAGGAGAAGCTGAACCTCTGCACGCTTTAAGCCCAGCCCATCACCGTCGGCCGTTTTCCGAATCATGTCGAGAACCTTTCGTTGGAATTCCTCCTTTTACAGCTGCAGACATTAAAACCACTGACAGCTCCAGAGGAGCCTCCAAACTCCCTCAGATACCAAACCGTGCCAGAACCAAGCAGCATCTCTGATGCCCAGCAGGGGCGCCACAGCGAGTCGGTCCCCATAGACTCCCATGTTAAAGCTTTCCAGTAGAAATAACCATGTTTACAGCCATGTTTACCGCTAATACTAACTGTACATCTGGATAACCTCATGGGCGTGGCCTCTTGGACAGATGGATGCTGCAGGGCTTCGGCTCAGCCAATCAGAGTCACTGAACTGGACCTCTGGGCTGCATCGGTGCTCCTTTATCCTCCTCTTGTGGCTCTAATTGGGGCAATAATTTAGTAGATTATCATACCTTATTCAGTTAGACTTGAACTAGCAACTGAGACCATAAACTCACGCTGGTCTTTGTGCACCTCAAAGCACTCGAGCGTTGGCTTCCCTGGAATCAGAAGGATCCAGAATCAGCGGCCGTCTTTCTACCGTCTGTGGTGATCGTTAAATATGTTCACAAAGAAAAACATTGCTGGCCAAAAAATGTGGAGCCAGAGCTCAGAGCTCCATCAGGTGCCAATAACGGGAACCTTCAGAACCTCAAGAACTCAGAATGTGTTCAGATAAAAGCCAAATTAAACTTAGGAGACAAGCGATGTCTAAATGTGGCCTCAGCAAAGATCATTCAAACCCAAATATACAGCTCAAACTGTTGTTGATCAGCCTGATAAAGTGTTTTATAATATCTGAGTTTATTAGTATTTTACTGCGCTGTTGTAACTTCCTGATGAACAAATCAAACGTCAGTCTTGCAGCACAGCAGAGCGCCTGCAGGTCGATCTGATGTGTTAAACATTTATTGGTAAATGAGAGAAATAGAAGCTCCTTTAGCATTAGAGTCTCTGAATCAGCTGCAGTCCCGTAAACATCAGTGTTCCCCTCTTAGTGTCTCATGTTCTTCCATCGCTCTGAAGCCGCCTCTTTATCTTTCACTCTTCATTTAAGCTGAACGGATGTCAGACTCCACTCTGAGTAATTATTTTTGTACCATGTGTTTTTATTTTCAGGTTTGAATGTTTAATTATGATGTGAATGTGCCTTATTTAATTTAAACCCAAATAACCAATAATAAACATGCGATTTAGACAAATTTCATTTGGTGTCAGTGGTCTTTATTAAAGAGGGTCTGTTCTGCTTTTCCTTATTTCCTCTCATGCAGCGCTGTGAGAACGTCATTGCTCCTGAACCCGTTACCTGGCTGTTCCTCCCTCAGCAGCAACAACTGCCCTCAGATGTTTGTGGTAACTGCAGTAAGTGTGTCTCATCACTGCTGAGGAACTTTGGCCCACTCTTCTGTGCAGGACTGTTTGAATTCAGCCACATTGGAGGCTTTTCCACCATGAACGGCCGCTCCTGGGAAGGTTCCCACTGTTTCCTCCATGTGTGGATAACAGCTCTCACCGTGGTTCTGTGGCGTCCCAAAGCCTGAGAAATGGCTCTGTGAGCCTCTCACACTGATAGATGTCAGTGACTTTGTTCCTCAGCTGCTTCTTTAGATCGTGGATGATGTGCTGCTTTCTGAAATTGTTGATTTGTAATTTTAGGGGTCTCTCGTGTTCCTTTTGGCTGAAAATTCAAACTCAATTAAAACCAAAGATTCCAAAAAAATCACTGGGATGAGCAGTGCAGCTGTTTATTAGACATCTTGGACACAAAACACAGTGACAGAATTAAGACTAGAATACACACAAAGAGAAGAGACATATGCAGAGACAGAGAAGAGAAGAGAAAGTTTGGTTAGCATCATTTTATAACCTTAAAATGGTAACTGCCCACTCACCTTTGACCCCTCCCAATTTACATCAAGTGTTGTCCCCTGAAGCCTGATGCAGACCAATCACCTTTGGGCTCCACTGAGCGGTTCCACTCCCCTTCAAAGGTTTTTCATAAGCTGCAGGTCTACAGCTGTCAATATCCAAGACTACCGCCCCAAAAATACTCTCACTATCAAAAACTCATTAGGGCAGTTTTATCTAAGTATACAAAATTTATTCCCACACTTTATTCATACTATGCAGTCGCAGGTGGGTCTTCAGACCCAAATTTCAAGGCCACACTGTCCTAAGCAACTTGATTTTTGTCAAAAAAATGTGATGCAGTGTCGTGTGAACCAAAAGTTGAGCATTTGCTAAAAGTGAAGCCTCAGAACATAAATGAGTGCTTTGAACAGGAGATAAAAAGTGAGGCCCTGAGCAGCCGAGGCTTTTGGACTTTTCTGGTTCATAACTTTTATGGTTTTTGAAATATTCAGCTTTTTATGATTTTTTTTGCCCCATTCAAAATGAATGGGAAAAATATCAAAGGGCGTAGGGCCATTCTGATTGTCTGATGATACTTCAAAGCCAGGCCTTTGAAGTGGACTATAATACAGGAATAAGACATTTGTGGTTTTAAAGAGCAACAATGGGGAGCTGCAAAGAAACGCTAGCTGCAAGCATTCACAGTAGCATTTTCTGCGGGAAATGCATTTTCTAGTTAAATTAGTATTGTTACAATTGTACAACTACGAAGAGGTCGAATACTTTCTTCTTTCTTTCACTAGTGTGTTAAAAAAAAAAGGTTCATTGCAAATGTATGTGAGCTTGAGGCCCCCTGGTGGTCAGGGGGCCCTATGCAGCCATGCTATAACACACAGCCGGTGGATTTTATGCCCACAGTTTGTTTTCCGATTGAAGCAGTAACTAACAAGTTAGCAGCTTTTATTTAAAGGGGGGAAAAAACGTTGCCATGGTAACAGCAGTGTCACCATAGGTCCAGGTTTATGTAATGTCACCACAATTCAAACCTGAACAGTGGTTTCCTCATCTGTGAGGATCCAAACATCAAAGGCCAAGTTTGGATCCTTTGATCTTAGTCTCTTAAGTAGGACCAGATCTCTCTTGTCTTTACAGAGTACAGAGTAATATCTACTGGACTTTATTTACAGAGATGCCACTCTTGCTTCTTACACATTACATGATTCCTTGGGTTTGTAAAAATGCTGCACAGCCCATCATGTCATACCTGGGACTATCGGAGTCACCAAATCCTACGCAAGGTTTGGAGTTCGTGATTGAAATTCAGGAGAACACAGCTGAACAACCCACCTCTGTGATTCACAAAAATTCCTCTGCATTATGGCCGACAACTGAGCCAACTCTACCTGAGCTAACTCTAGCTGAGCCAACTCTAGCTGGGCTTGAGTTTCTTCACAGAGTAATAGGGCCCAGAGGCTTGGAACGAATAAGAGAACTTCAGAACATAGCAGATGTTATGACTGACCATGTTGAGTATAATAGAGAGCTCTTATTGATGCTCCTACTCCTACTCCTACTTATCGTAGACCACGAGCTTCTCCACAGAGTAATAGGGCCCAGAGGCTTGGAACGACTGAGAGAAATTGAGATCATTCTACATTCTGTGATTGAACGTGATGCATCTCATGACGAGACACAACTATCAATGGAATGCCTACTCCTATTCCTACTTAACCAAGACAATACTGACCACGAGCTTCTTCACAGAGAATCAGAGCCCAGAGCCTTCGAAGGACTGAACATGGCAAACTCTGATCATGATGTTTCTCAAGATGACTTTGAGACAGAGTTGATCCTGATACTCCTATGCATACTTAGTGGAGAAAATAATGTCCACAACGGTCTTGACACAAAATTAGAGCCCACACACTTGGAACGACTGAGAGAAATTCTGAACATAAAAGACTCTGGGACTAATGATGCATCTCATGATGACTATGTGACAAAGCTCTTGATGATGATGCAAAGCCTACAGGAAGCCAAAGACAAGAAAAATACGGACCATGAGCTTCCTCGCAGAGGTATAAGAGAAGCCATTTCATAAGCAATTAGAACAATAATGGCATTTGTTTATTCCAAAGTTGAAGATCTCACTTTTGCAGTAATAGCAATTGCCCTGGAGATATTGATCACCAGCGGGGCTGCAATTCTAAGACAATTCTAATTTTAAACCCTCACAGTTTAAAAAGTTTACATTTTTTAAAGCTCAGAGACACATTGTTTAAAAGTAGAGAAGCGGCTCTACGTTTTGATGGTAAAATGATGACTGTAGAGGAAACAGTGTGGACACATCAGCAGTTTAGAGAGAAAATTTGGAGCTGAAAACTCTGAAAAGAAAATTATTGAAGAAAAACAACTGGAGGAGGGAAAGAAAGGTCTGCACAGACAGCATCAGGAATGTGGGAATGTAAGTGAGGCAAATACAGTCATGGAAACAGACCTGAAACAGAAAGATAAAATAGAAAAGAAACTGCTGAAAATCTTGTTGAGCGCTTTCTGTTTTACCGGTGCGGCTTTTACAGTCCTTACGGTAATGGTGAAGCGTCCAAGGAAACTGTTGGAAGTATTATGTGAACTTATAGTTTGTTTTCCTATGAGTTATCATATCTAATGTTTTCATAAGTTTCTATATATTACTGTGGTTTCGTTCATTCTGATGGGGATGTGTTTGTGAAACTTTTAAACGGAGCTGTCGAAGGAACTGCAGTCCTGTTCACATCCCCCACAGAAACACACACACACACACACACACTCACACAGAGAAATTCCTAAAACAAAGGACACCTCCTCACACCTCACACACATATGTAAATGAAAGGGCAGACATCTAGGTTGTGTGAGCTCACATAGGGTATACTGGAAAAGTACTGCTGACTGTAACTGGGCGGAAATACCAGTCATGTGACTTTCATTGTATGCATGTGCGTGAATAAAAGCTGCGGGAGGCAGCGGCT
>VUQJ01014598.1:3330-14199 GCA_015108635.1 Andinoacara biseriatus
AATTTGCATAGGTTGTGATGTGATTGCTCTACCCACGGTGCATTTTGGTTGCTCAAAAAAAAAAAAAAAATTATTGACTTGACTGCAGTATTTGTCTTCTCTCCTCAGACACAAAGCTGACACTGAGCCGAAAAGCAGGCAGCCTGTGCTCCTCCACCTTGGAGAAGCTGAAAGGCTTCACCTGTGTGGCTGAGCCCAGTGTCAGCGGCAGCAGCATCCAGGAAGAAAAAACCACAGATGATGCTAGAAGTAAAGTCACTGGTCAGGAAAGCAGTGTTTGGCCTGCACACAGTGTTGCAGATCAACCCAAAACTACACACAGGCTGCAGCATGCTGAAGAGAATGAGGATGAAGAGGAGGATGATAAAGAAAAGAGAGATCCAGGGAAGGCTGCTTCAAAACGGGTATGGAATAAAAAATTTTCACTCGATCACGTCATTTTCACTGGTGTGTTCAGACGAGCAGGCTAACCCAGTGATGAAGGTTCTAGTTTTCATCATGGCAGGTACCTGCTAAAGCAGCATCACAGGAGACCTCTGAACCCATTATAGGAGGGCAGCAACAAAGTGTCTCCATATACTTTTAATGATGAAGTTGTGTGTGGATTTTGTAAATGTGTATCCAATTTCCTGTTTAGGGATGGGAATTGATAAGATTTTAATGATACCCGTGCCATTATTAGACACATTCTGCCACAGCTCGTGTTTTACAGTTTTTCTAATGTTTCCATTTTACAGTTACTGATAAATGACAAAAGTGTGTGTGTGTGTGTGCGCGCGTGTGTGTGTATCAAGGGCACAGTTTTTGTAAACAGAAAAATAAAATGTTATATTACTATTGCTCGTTATAGATTTTTTTCTCTGTAATATCTTTTATATCAGGATGCATTGACCACAAAAGAAAAAATACATTTTTTCTGTTTCTGTTTTTTGTTTGTTGTTTGCAGGGGTTTCACTTCTCCCAATTTGCCAAGGGAGGAGGAGGAGGAGGAAAGTGTGCAGAACCGGGTCCTCTGTTAGATTCTAGTGCCTCCTCCAGGCGCTCGAAGAGCATATACACGCCCCTGGAGCAGCAGGTGATCCAGCTGAAACAGCAGCATAAGGATGCTTTGTTGGCTGTGGAGTGTGGCTACAAGTACAGGTTCTTTGGAGAGGATGCAGAGGTGAGGACTAAAAAAGCAGTTGTATTAGTGATGCATGAAGGAGGAGTTTAAATTTAAACCTTATAAAATATGTTACAGCCTGAAAAACATCCTGTGTGTTTCACTGATCACTAAGGACATTTTGTTTGTGAACAGATTGCCGCAAAGGAGCTTAATATCGTCTGTCATCTGGATCATAACTTCATGACGTGCAGCATCCCTACACACCGCCTGTTTGTTCATGTCAGACGGTTGGTGTCTCACGGACACAAGGTTTCTGTTTATCTTTTACTTTATGTGGTTTACTGATTACTACATTTAAGCTGTTTATGGTCATGCTCTTTTAGCGCCAATATTTTATTTTGATTCCTAGGTTGGTGTGGTTAAACAGACGGAGACATCTGCAATCAAGGCATCAGGGGCCAACAGGAATGCTTTGTTCACTCGTCAGCTCAGTGCCCTGTACACCAAGTCCACTTTGGTTGGAGAGGGTATCCTTGTATACAGTGTGTGTGTGTGTGTGTTCTTGAACAGTGTTTTACTGTCTCTCTTTGTTCTAAGCAGTTTCCTTGACAGTTTTCTAAGATGTCAACCCGGTCTGCAGACTGGGGGATGTGGAGGAAGGCGGCTGCGATGATGTTGTGTCAGACCCTCCTGACAGTTTCCTGCTTTGTATTAGTGAGAACTGGGACAAACCGAAGAAGCAGCTCACCGTAGGGTTGGTGGTGAGTGATGAGAAAATTGAGAAACCAGGGGAAAATTACAAAATTCAGACCAAAGCTTCTTTCTATGACACATGCATACATTTTCTGCACGTTTGTGTCTGTAGGCAGTTCAGCCCAGCACAGGCGACGTGCTTCTGGACTGTTTCTTTGATGGTCCCTCTCGCTCTGAGCTGGAGGGCCGTGTCCTAAAGATCAACCCTGTGGAAATCCTGGTGCCCTCTGACCTCTCAGAACAAACCGAGAGACTCTTGCACAGCATTACTAATGCAAGGTAAGTAGTATGCTGGGAGGTCACTAGAGGGCAGTCTACACCAGTTACTGAAGCACTGAGCTTGGATGTGTGTTTACAAAGCTGTAAATGTTGGTGAGCTTGGTATATTTCATTCTGCAGAATTAGGTTTAGGTTTCCTCAGACGGGTAGACAGTTGTTTTGTCTGAAGCTCTCCAGGCTCAGTCTGGATGAGGAAATCAATGTGGGCTCATAAAGTTGTTATGTGATAAAAGTTCTCAGCACTTTTTCACTGCAGGGCTGAACGGATCCAGCCAAGGCTTTCTGTATTTTAAAAGTTCATAGACTGGCTGTCCCCCTAAACGATGATCGCTTTTTACAACACTTGAAAATAAAAGTTTGATTATGAATGTTGGCTTGTGTCTCTACTCTTGGTAAATACAATGATGAGCTTTTGCACTTAAGTATAACATCTAACTTAGTCTTACTGGTTTTACATTTATAGGTGACATAATAACAGTTAATAGATGACTCAGACTAACATGAGCATCAGTATGAGAAAATTTTCCAACACAGGAAAGATATCAAAATGTTACTTTTAAGAGGGGAGCTCATCATATTTTGAAATCCTTCCTCCAGTTTGCGCTGTCCTTTAAACGATCATTTCATAAAGTGTTTCTTAAAAATATTTTAACTGTATCTAACGTATGTCAAACTAATGTGAGGCTTCAGTGACTGTAATCAGCTTAAACAAGGGATTAAGGGGGAGCCTTTTTAACTCTTTTTAAAATACAATTTATTAATAAATACAAATGTTTTCAAAACTGAGAATGTTTGCCCTTTTTATTAATGACTAACAGCACGAGCAGCAACAGTGATGCTGAACCAAATGCAATCCACAAACCTGTTGCCTCCCATTGCGCTGCCATTCGACTCCTCTTTGCTGACTGTCTGGAGCCGGCGCGTTCACACCAGTGGGGAAGAGATCCTCTGAAGGGAGTGTGTGATTGCATTATGCTGTGAAAATGAAACGAGATAGTGGGAGGGAGTGGAGTGGATTCGATTAGAAGAGGATGATTGGATAAATGGGAGAAATTTCTGCTACTTTCTTTTGTCTGTCTCCTTGACTCTGCAGATTTCTCATTACCCGCCCTTTCTAATGACAGAGGCAATTTTCCTTCCATTTTCCCACCCTCAGCTTGAATTTAATTTTGCACAATTTAGTTAATTTGTAATAATACCTCCTTTTTTTTCCTTTTTTTTTTTTGGTTCTCACCTTCTTTTTTCTGATGTCCACATAGAGTGATTATAGTGAGACAGGCCTGTAAAGGCCAATTCAATTATCGTGTTTGAACACCTCTGCTGTCTGGCAGTGCGCTCGTCAACGAAAAGGTTCTTCTCAGTTTTCAACTTATGTCATAAAAATCGAGTGCAGCTTTGTCTATTACAATCAGACAGATTTATTGCATTTATTGCATTTTCATTCACAGACAATACTCAGCCACTTAAAGCCCATCACAGCTCAATACTGCTGGCAACTTCTCTACATGTTTTGATTGATATCGCGTTACTATTACAGCAAGTAAAATAATATAGTAAAAATACAAAAGCAAGACCCACACAGTTTCAATGGGATTTTCTTGGCAGCTTCTGCCAGTGTCTGTCTGTGTCTCTGGGGTGGTCTGATGAGATGGAACCCCTGGCAACAGGATTTGTATCCATAGAGCGGCTGGTAATGAGTCCCTTTGAGGTCGGTTGTAGCTAGGTGAAGTATTAGTCCCTTTATTCATGCAGAGCCTCGAGTCATGAGTAGGGAACAGAGCCGTGACGCTGATTAGAGCGACTGGAATGCTCACTGGTGGATGCTGCCATCATAAATGTTCTCAATATTTCAAAGATTTTAAGTCGATGATTTAAATCCTAGTAAGGCAGCAGTCATGTCTTAGAACACATTCGCACAAGCAGACAGACACACACACACGCATCCACACACCAAAAGATGAAATTTGTGTATTTTAAAAGTGTAGATTTCAACAGCTGCGCTCAGAGCTTTACAGCAATAGATAATAAGCTGATAAATTTTCAGCATTTGATGCATGTTGACCTCTGATCTCTTGGCTTTCTAATGATTGTCACCATCACAGGCGTTAACATGAAGCATATTTTCCTAATTGTCTGTTGTGGTGCCAAGATGGTTTTACTTTGCCCAGAGCAGGTCGTCTTGTAATTTCAGAGCTGGCATTTCAAACCCTGACTCTTCCTGTCTGCATGAAGCATGTTTGCAGAAGACACTAAACCCAGGTTGCCCCTTTATGTCACCTTTTATGGCACAATACAATGCAAGTTGTAGTCACCGTATCAGTGGATCGCTAGTAGACCAGTTGGTTAAATTTAAATTATGGCCTTAGAGTTCAGGTCTAAAAACTGAAGCCAATGCAGAAGCGCTTTAAACTGTCATTCTTTCTAAAGGGCAGCAGGGGGCGACTCCTGTAGTCGTATAACAAATTGTTCCTTTTTTGGTGCCCTCGGTCAGCACTTTCCTGATGCATTTTAATAATGGCCCATCTTTTATAAAGAGCTCATGTGTGAAACATTTTAGATGATGAATTATACTCACTTTGGCAATCCTCTGACTTTTTCTCTTGTGCTATAGCTTCATCAGAATTTTTACTGGTTCAGTAACTGAATTTATGACTTTGTTTAAACCTCGGCTTTACTAAAAATGCTAGAATGTTAACATTTCTGCTGATGGATATCAACAACAGATTGTTACTGTTTACATGTTAAAATGCACTGTTGATATTAGTGTTTAGCTGAGGGGTGTCACACTCATTTTAGTGCATGCACCACATCCAACCCAAATCGGTCACGTTTAATGATTCATATGTAAGTTTATGTGAAACAGCCTAATATATTTTAAGGAAAATAAGTGCAGTTTCAATAATATATCCTAGTTTTCCATATTCACTCAGTCTTGTGTTATTACATAGAAAAATTGCTGTTGCAAATGAAAGAGACGTGTCTGTATGGCTTTCTGACTTTAATACTCTTGCTCCAGTGTGGTATCACCCATGGTTAATAACTTTGCCAGTAAGAAGGCTGTAAAACTGGCAGTAATGCAGATTAAATGAAAAGTTTGGACAACAGCTTATTTATCAGATTTGTCATTTACAACTTGCAAGACAATACTTGCTAGAGCAAAATACCGCAGTCTGTCTCTTCAGTTTTCATGCATTCTCTTTTTCAAGCCATCAAGTAGGCTGTATTTGCCCCTTTGACAGGCTAGTTTTGGGCCATAGGATGTGTATTTGACATCCTCACTTTAGCTGAAAACACTAAGAACTGCAACATTGGCTGCAGACTGTATTGTTTAAATGCTCAGGGCTTAAAAGAAAAAGTAATATGAAATCAGGCTCAGTCAAAGCTGTCTGTAGTTTAGATGTTATGATGAGGTTATGATGAACTCACAAACTTGATTCTGTGTTTTTATTAACATTAACCAGCTTTACAGTTTCCTAAGACTTCATAAACCCACCTTCACATTGCTGGCTGCTGGATTCTGCAGACATGCTACACTGCACTCTCATCTGAATCAATAGCTGCAGTTGTAATTTTTCTTGTAAATCTCAAATCGTTTAATTGACTGCTTAAATGATTAATGCTGCAAGTTGTACTAGTAGCACTCTATGTCATCTATTGATCATTTTATATAATCCTTGCTCCCAGTCCAACCAGTAGCTGAAGTGAAATATGATGAAGTAAGTGTGCGTGTGTGTGTGTGTGTGTGTGTGTGTGTGTGTGTGTGGGCATTAGTCCAGAGCCACGTGTTTGCCTTGGTTGTCCTGGCAACGACTGTGCAGACAAAGTAACAGAGTCCTTGAAAACAGCAGTGCCGAAAGAGTTTATATAGCAAAAGGGAGATGCGATGGAGCGCCAGGGAGATGTAGTGGAAATGTGTGACTAAGGTTTGCGTTTGTGTCTATAGAGTGTAGTTAAACAAAAGGATGGCTGGAACATGCAGTCCCTCTATGTGAATATTTTTCTCACAGAGAAAGATAATATCAGATATAATAATGTGCAAAAGTCTTATATTTTGCTTCCAAAGAGCCAGACTTCTTGTAATTTTTCAAAAAGTGGTCTTGAACAGCAGTTCTCCAGGTTTTCTGAAGGTCTCTGAGTTTTTCTTGGCTGCTTTTTCACTCATTTTTAGTCCTGAGTATTTGCAGGTTTTTCTTGTCTGTTAAGCCACTTAACGCTGACCTATGACTTATTCTGGTATAAAAAAGACACCTGCCTCAAGGGTGAACAGAGTTGTGTCTCCACATACTGTAACAGACAACTTGGCAAAGAACCAATTTTAAATAGCGTCCAAGCATTTTCTTGCTAGCAGCTTGTTGCAAGAACAGATAATTTATTACCATTTATTTTAGTTGACTCTACGAGAAGTGCTGAAGATAATGCAGTTTGACAGTCATAAAATAGTATTTTTGCACCAACAAGGGGATTCCCAATGAAGTATTAGCTGAACATTTGGCATATCATGGCAAGTCCTGTCTTTAAGAAATGGGAATAAATCGAGCACAAAAATGACACAGGACCTTAGAGATGTATCTGTCCCTTCAGTTGAACCATCTACCTTTCAGTGAAGCCTCATCAGAAAAGTTCTCAGTGGAAAGGTGTCCATTCTCATGGAAATGCAATAGGGAGGAAAGGCTGAGGTATGCTAAATTACACAAGAACTGGACTGAAAATCAGTGACAGCAGGTCTGATGAACCCAAATTTGAGATTTCTGGTTTAAATCATCATCAGTATACACGGAGGAGGTCAGGAGAAAGTGTCTACAGCCATCTGTAAAACACAGTGGAGGCTCTGTCACGGTTTGGGGCTACATTTCAGTCAGTGGTGTTGGGGATCTTGTTGAAATTGATGGAATAATGAACGCAGAAAAGGACCATCAGATTTCAGCATGCAATACCATCTAGGAAGTGTTTGTCTGGCAACAGTGTATTTTTTCAGCATGAGCATGGATAGAAAAACACACAATGGAACATCATCAGTCATGGACTGACCTCCCCAGAGCCCGGACCTCAACGTTATTGAAGCAGCGTAGGATCATCCTGACAGAAAACAGAACAATAGGCAGAAACAGCGCTTTGAATGCCCTTCAAGAAGCTTGGAGAATCATTCCTGAAAACTGCTGCCCGAGAAAGTTCAGGCTATGTTGAAGAATAAAGGTGCTCATTAGAAAAGCACAAATTCTGTTTTTGTCTTATTTACTGTATTTCCATTTATGTCTGCATGTTTCAATATATTGCTGTACCTGTTTCCCATTTCCCTAGCAAAATATAAAGACATGAGGGGTGACTTTTGCACACTATTGTATATTTCCTTTTTTTTGTGCAATTGTACTGTAACTAACTTCTAGCATTAATGCTGTTTTGCTGTAATAATAAAGTTTGTTATCATTTTCGTGCAGCGCTCAGGCCGACGACCGAATCAGGGTTGAGAGGAGGGACGGCACTGAGTTTGAGTTTGCCTCTGCAATGAACACAGTTGCCAAGTTCTACTGCCACACCCAGGCCAAAGGTGTGTATGTTTGTGTCACTGCAAGACTTTTTCCATTTGAGTCTTTAACCCTGCAATCCCAACAGTTACTCATATCCTGTCACTGAGAGCAGGCTGGATGTGTCTGAGGAGTGGGCCTGTGACTCATGGCTGTGTGCTGATATTAAAAAAATGTTACATGTTTGTATGTGTGTGTCCTCCAGGCTCTCGCTCTCTGTCGAGTGTAGCTTCCCTCGAGAGCCCAGTGATCTGCTGCCTGGGGCCGCTCATCCAGTACCTTCAAGAATTCAACTTAGAACGAGTTCTTAGAAGTGAAAGGTACAAACAAAGCAAGATTAGCTGCAAATGTAATCCTCCATCGCTCCCACTGATTAGTCAGTGGACACAAGTTAAATGTCATGTTTTTTTTATTCTGTTATCCATAATTTGTGTAGTTTTTTTTTTTTTTGAGAAAAAATGGTAAAAAGGCTAACATTTGTTGTGTTCAACTCGTCAGCTTTGCTGCTTTTCTTTTCTTTTGACTTTTTGTCGATCAAAAAAAGATATTTGGACACGTCGCTGTGGAGTCAGGGGAGGTGTTACGGATATTATTTTGTTATGTTCTTTGACATTTTAGATACAGATTGAAAGGTTAATTGATGCATTAATCAATACTGAAAATGATTATTTGATACCCTTATTCTGGCATAGCCTGAGATTTAACAGCAAGAAAGAACCAAAGTTTTATTTGTGATCTTATTTTACATCTCATGCGAACGTCAGTGTTTATATGCCAGGAAAGGAAATCATTCTCTCTCTCTCGGCTTGCTTTAATCCCTGTTATAGAAACAAAATGCCATCATTCCAGTCATCACATCTTCCGTTCTGTTTCCAGCGAATGGGATCGATCATTTAATCACGAAGCTATACTTTAATATGAGTTTTTACTTCCTGCAGCTCGTTCCTGCGACTGACCTGCGAGTCGGACGTTATGACTCTCAGCGCTGCCACTCTAAGAAATCTAGAAATACTCAGCAATCAGGTAAATATGCACATATCAGCTAGAAGTCTTGGCCACTGATTAAGCATAACAAAGGGTGATGTCTTTCTGGATGACAAATGGTTTGCACTGTACAGTTTAATCCTCTGGAGTATGCTAATGGTTAAACGGAAACATCTGTATTGGATTTTCATCTGGCAAATTGAGCATTTTTAGTCGCATTGGCCTGACCATCAGCATTACAAAGCATTTGACCATTTCCCTTTCAAACCAGTGCTGTTGATAGTGTGTTTTAAAAAGCTTTGTCCAAGCCTTTACATTGTAACCATGTTTACATTTTAGTTGGCTGTTCAAGGCCTTCATGCTGCTATCACATTTCTATTGGCAAGATTTCACCAGATCAAAATTTGAACCCTCTTTGGCTTGTGAAGCCTCAACTCTACTGATATATTCAGTGATATTATATGTTTATCTTCTATAGTTGTAGGTGATAGAACAATGTGCAAAGTATGATTAAAAATTTACTGAAATTGACTCAAGAAAAAAAACTGATTCTAATATAAATTTTGCTCGTTTCTCAATATTTTCTTCTACTGTTTGAATGACTTTCAGCACTGCTGCTGTTTTCAGATTTCTCCTCAGCAATCCCTTTTGTACCCTTATCTTTTGCTTCTGTGAAGCACGCTGGATCCTTCAGTGAATCAAAAATAGTGACTCTTCTACTTCATTTTCATTTAGGAGAAGCTTATGACGTTCAGAATTTCAATGTGCTGTCTGCGGGTACATGATGGCACTCAGCATAGCTCAGGTAGTTTTCACTGAATCCTATTCCTCAAACACGGGACGTTACAGTATTGATAGTCTAACTCTGAGGGGGATAGGGTTAGGACCCAGCTCTCATCACCGATGATCAGCCCCCATATCAAAGTCAGGCCAGTTTGGGAAAAAACAAAACAACTGATCTTCACGGTTTGTGTAAACTTGAGATAAAGGTAAAATTGCAACTAGTAGTTGATTAAAGACGATTACTGGGGAATGAGGGGAATGTGCAGCTGTGCTGAAAGTCATCTGGACATGCATAGGAAAATAATGTTCAAGGGGAGATTAGCCACATTTCAATCAGGTATGCTTTTTTGTTTATGTTGGCCAATAATTTTAACTTTGTGATCACACGTGGTATGTTTGTTACATTCAGTTTATTATAAAAGGCCTGTTGAGTAGACTGACGGATGCTGATTCTTTACTTGAATTACTTGAATTAACCTTTTTGTTTTGTTAAGCTTTCATCACATAACAGCTGACCAGCTACATATGCAGCTCACCAAACGTATAGACGTCATATGTAAAAATATTTTTAGATGATTCAGTTTACTATACAATTAAAGAATTACAATTAACATTATGCACTATATTGCCGCAAGTATTCTCTCACCCATACAAATCATTGAATTCAGGTGTTCCAGTCACTTCCATTGCCACAGGTGAATAAAACAAAGCACCTAGGCATGCAGACTGCTTCTAAAAACATTTGTGAAAGAATGGGTCGCTCTCAGGAGCTCAGTGAATTCCCGCTTGGTACAGTGATAGGATGCCACCCGTGCAACAAATTTCCTCACTATTAAATATTCCACTGTCAGGAGAACGGTACTTATCTGGCTGCATTGTGCAAAGTTTGGTGGTGTGAGGTTGTTTTTCAGGATTTGGGCACAAGCCCTTAGTTCCTTTTTATGCTTTTCCCACAAACACACTCCTGAACCTTGTGGAAAGACTTCCCAGAATAGTTAAAGCTGTTATAGGTGCAAAGGGTGGGTCAACATCATAGTAAACCCTGAGGATTGAGAATGGGATGTCACTCAAATTCGTGTGACGTTCTCTGCCTTCACACTTTTGGCAATATAGTGTAGCTGCACACTAATCTTTAAAAATGTAATTAAGTTAAATTGACATTGCTGCCATTACAAAAAGTCTCTTTTTTGGTTCATGCTTGAGTGGGTGACGCCTCAAAGGTTCAATATGACTCTGCTGCCGTGGCATATGCGTCACATGTCACACGTGGAGTTCAAGATCAGTTCAAACCCCCTGCCATGTCTGCTAGTGGCTTACATCATCTGTTCACCTCATATTTCTTGCTTTTTACTGTTTTTTTTTCCTTAAAATATGTTGGCACCCATTAATGTACATTTAAGCTTTTTTTTTTAATGTGCTCTTTCCATCATAGACAGATGGTAG
>VUQJ01014610.1:3665-13990 GCA_015108635.1 Andinoacara biseriatus
CTTTTCTATCCACCCATCATGCACATAACTGAAGAACCTTTGTAACGTAATGTGATTACTGAACTGAGTACAGTAATATGTCACCAAAAGATGTAATGTGATTACAGTAACGTGTTACTTTGTAGCATGTTACAACCAACACTAGTGACATCCCTGTTTGCTTTTATATTTTAGCACTGGAGTGTCTATTTCTCTGGCCTCACGAACGAAATGGAGCCGATCATGTTCAACTTGAAGCTAATACGTTTTGAAGAGTATTTACTTTTACTGTAGCGCAGTAAAGAGAATACTTCAGAATCGCCTGAGTCTACACAAGTACCAAGTAGGGTTTTTTTTAAAAAAAGGTTGAGGTCTGCATTGTTGTGTTGTTATTCGTAAATTTCTGGGAAGTGCACATCAGGCCATTGTGTAAATTGCAGCATATGTATAGTGCAACAATGTAGATTGAATACAGTAATATCAAAAAAAGCCCAGAGCAAGAACCAAAAGCAAGAACTAAATATGAGCTTCTTAAGCCCTGAGCTCATGGTTCCTGATTTAAATCAGAATTTTGCCAATTGTCAGAAAAGTACTGAAGAACTTTTGTTTATTTTGTTGAAAGAAAACAGGCGTAGTATCATTTGGGTGTTGGTACCAAACTCTGATATCATATCAGCAGTAACCAAACCAGAAAAGATTTATGTCCTCTCTCCCTTTTCTTATATTACCACATAACTTAAACATGTATGATTCATAAGCTTAAAACTGTCAGCAAGACATTATGTATATGTTGAAGCTGAAATAAAACATGTTAATGTGCTCCTGTTGACATTGTCCGTGATCTTCCTTAAAAAATGTTTGACATTTATGTCCTTGATACCTTGAAGTTGACTTATAGCTTATAATGGTCAATATATCAGCCATTACCTAACTTCCATTTTCAACGATTAAGCTTGCTACACATAAGTAGCAAAAAAAAAAGTAGTAAAAGATTATTATTAAAATAGCGTTTGTCCTGTAATGGACTAGCAACTTGTCTGGGGAGAAAGCCACCTTTTATCCTGTGACAGGTAGGATATGCTCCACAACCCGAAGCTGGATAAACAGTTAAGAAAAAAAGACATTAAAATAGTTGCAATAATTAATTTACTGTCAGCTGAGAGAACTGTCAATCATTGCAGCTCAAGTTAAGCTGTTATTGGAATCACCATTTACTGTAGATCAACACTCATTATTTAACTACTATGCTTGAATGACAATGTAACAGAGATGAGGAAATGACCCAAAAAAAACTTAAAAGGTGGACGTGAAAAGTGAAATCACAGGCACAGAGACGGGGGAAAAAGCTGCTGCTGTCTGTAGGCAGCATGAGAGGGAGTCAATGAGGAGGCGCCCAGATGCCAGATGGGTCTGTTCGGGGATGGTTTATGGATTAAGGGCTGAGCAGAAAAAGGGCAAACAGAGGAGGATCGGTTTCAGCGTTTCTTTCCAACCTGCCAAAATTCCCTCATGGACGTCCTGACATCAACTGGAGCTGCTGATTCCTTCAGGCGCTCAGCCAGAAGTGGTATGAAGAGAGTGCACCTCTAAGTCCTGCAGTAAATCCCACGGATTCGTGCTGAGCCACTGAGAGACACCTGCAGGATATATGATACTGTATATTTCGCCTCAGCCTTTGAGCTCAGGTACATCGCCATCACGGCGCATTAGCCTGGCTTTAACTCAGAGAAAGACTTTATCATCACTTTCTGTGATGTTCGGCACAAAATCCTACATGTTAACATAAGATTGTGTAAATAAACCAAAGAAAACACTGAAATACCCGTTCAAATGTGTCAGTTCTGTCATTTTTTATAAATAATTACATAATCAAAAACAAGTGCATTTATTTATTTTGGAGCTGGAGAGGGATACAGTGGAGAGGTGGTTAGCACTGTTGCCTCACAGCAAGAAGGTCCTGGCTTCAAATCCACCATCTGACCAAAGACGTGCAGTTAGTGGGTTCAGGCTAACATAGGTGTGAATGTGAGTGCAAATGGTTTTCTGTGTCAGCCCTACAACAGAGTGGCAACCTGTCCAGGGTGTACCCTGCCTTTTGCCCTGTGGCAGCTGGGACTGGTTCCACCCCCAACCCTGAATCAATAAGTGGAAGAAAATGGATGGATGGAAAATTTGGTATGTAATTTGTTCATTGATTATTTTCAAGTGGATTTTATTTTATTTTTTTTTATTTGTAAAGCTGTAGACTGTTCAATATTATTTTCTTAAACTTAAAAGACTTTTTTCTTTGTATTCTACACAATGCAGGTAGTTTGCACAAGGACGATGATAATTTACTCACTTTTTAATTTTACTTGTTTCAAAAGGACACAGTCCTTATTTCTGCACACTTACCCTCCTCAGAACGTTTGTTAAAGGTCAATTTCAGCTGATGTTCATATTATCCTATTATGTAATTATGGCAAAATGTTGCAACCTACTTCTTTTGGTGCATCTACTTTCAAAGTAAACTGGCTTAGTTTCCTTCACTTTTAGCCAGAGACTTCCCACTTTCCCGAAATGCCTTTCAGCAGCTTTTAAAGCAAAGTGTGAACATGTTGCATTGAGCAGTGAGTTATGCATGTAGGAGCAGGGAGTGATGGTGATATTGTTAGCACCATGTCAGAGGTCAGGGGTCCGCAAGGTGGGTGGTGGTTAAGCGGAGGGATTGAGATAACGCCCAGAAGCTGGTGAAACAACTACCAAAGATCATATTTAATAACTACCTGCAATTTATTTTTATATTATCAGTTTTGATGAGTGAAATTCTAGTGTTTTATGAGTCTGTAACAGGTATCTCTATCTGCGCATTATGCCTATACAGTTCATATATGCTTCCAGCTAATTAAGCCAGCTAATGTTAGCTGATAGCTTTGTAGTCCACTCTCTCATTCAAATGTGGTCAATTCTGGCTCTAAAAAAAACAACATGGCAGCAGTCAAAATGCTAATATTGCAGCTTTGTCTGCATAATTTAACTGACTCTTTTTAGAAATTAGTGGCCACGTGCATCTTCTTCGTTTACACTGACAGTAGTGATGTTTTAATTTTTAGATTGCTTTTAGATAGGGTTCTAAAACTGTACCGCTCTTGTAATAAGTTAGTATAATTTTCACCTGAGGGGTATGATATGTGCAGAAACTGTACTCTCCTTCATTTAAAATGCCCATCACTCAGCAGTCCCGTTATGAAGGAGCTCACATGATATTGATGAGAAGGGCGCAGCGACCTTTGTTATTCTGACTTCATTGTGTTTCTCTCTTCGGTGAAACCTTGAGTGTGAGTGTAGAACCCTATCCTCCACTCTATGAATAGCAGGGCAGCAGAAGGGGATAACAATAGCAGAGGGTTTGGGTGTTCCCTGTATCACACACTCTGGGAGTCAAACCTCTGGTTCATCCCAAGTCCCTCATCAAATATTAAACCTGCTGTCACTCACCAGCGGCAGCCCAGCCACGCCTGGACGGGTAACACTTTTCACAGCTGGTGGGTTGCTGCTGTTGGATCGGTCGATGGCAAAGTCTATAAACTCTGTGGTGGTTGGTGGTGTCACAACTGTAAATACACCATATGAGAAAAAAGCCAGTGGGACTCTCAAAGTTCTCCAGATATTGTGTAAACCACAAAAAAAAGAAAAAGTGATGAGATGAGGATTTCATGTGAGAAAAACATGATCTAAAATCCAGGTGGCATTTGTAGAAAGTAGAAATTAGTAGTCCTTGTGAAATTAGTAGAAATATAGTGTCTTATTGTGGCTTTTTGGTGTAAAATATTTTTTCTTATTCTGTGATTTAATTTCCCATTTCATTCCCTTTTGCACTTGTAGATTCCCTTGCCCGTCACATTTGGTGCATTTTCATAAGTGTATAAAGATAAGTAATGGGAGGTGGCCAAGATCTTTGGCGTGAATCTACTTGTGAACTGTATGTGTCCGCTTGTCACTGTTTGGTGCTCACTGTTTATAATAAGGGTCTAAAAAATGATAAAGAAGTAGTAGTACACTATATTCCCAAAAGTATTTACTCATCCATCCAAATCATTGAATTCAGGTGGTCCAGTCACTTCCATGGCCACAGGTGTCTTAAACCAAGCACCTAGGCATGCAGACTGCTTCTACAAACATTTATGAAAGAATGGCTCTCTCTCAGGAGTTCAGTGAATTCCAGCATGGTACCATGATAGGATGCTACCTGTGCAACAAGTCCAGCTGTGAAATTTCATCGCTACTAAATATTATAACAAAGTGGAAGCGATTAGGAATGAAAGCAACTCAGCCAGGAAGAGGTAGGCCACGTAAAATCAGAGCGGGGTCAGCAAACGCTGAGGCGGATAGTGCGCAGAAGTCGCCAATTTTCTGCAGAGTCAATCACTACAGACCTCCAAACTTCATGTGGCCTTCAGATTAGCTCAAGAACAGTGCGTGGGGTTGTTTTTCAGGAGTTGGGCTCGGCTCCTTAGTTCCAGCGAAAGAAACTCTTAATGCGTCACTATACCAAGACATTTTGGACAGTTTCATGCTCCCACAAATCTTTTTGGGGAATGTGTCAGGAAGAGCATCTGGTGTAAAAACCATGCAGAGATACACACTGTGGCGACCCCTTGTGAATAAGGGAGCAGCTGAAAGCAGCTTTTTATTTTACTTAAAGACTATGAAAAAATAATTAATGTATTGTCTTGTTCACTGTAAGTTTCTGTGAATCTTAATTAAATCAGGTCAAAATAAATATATTAATTTGAACTAAACTTAACCAAATAGGAATTTAGTGGGGCAAGCGTAAAGTAAAGAGTTACTTTATAGTGAAACAGAATGCAGTGCCATCATTATTAAAGTACATCTTGTGTATCTTGTTTTCATAATCACCCAAAACCAAAACTGTAATGGGCACGAGACAGGTTACACCCTGGGCTCCAGCCCAGTCTGTTTTTGTATATTGTCACTTTTGTGTATTTTTATCTATGCTTATTTTTACTTTATTTACATTTTTTACTTTCATTTTATGTTTATTATTTTATATTTTAATGTACTGCAGCTACAAATTAACAATATTGCTAAAATCTGGTTTACATCATGTGTTTTTACTGTTTATTCATGCATTCTATGGAAAGAAGGAGTGAAGGCTTCTCTCATCTATTGAGCATTTCTTTTGTCAGTCTTTCTGAAACAACAACCACACATCCACTAAAACACTTGCTACAAGTAACTGAAACTTTTTTGAAATTAATTAATACAATTATTAATTTGTGAGAACATAAAAAAGAAGGATCTATAAAACTTGCCAACATTATTTTCTGATGATATTTTTTACTCCCCGAGCTGTAATCTTTGACGTCTAACTTTTCTAACAAATTAGCTTCTCAGTCAGAGTATTACCCTGTTAGCACATCTGAGCTAAATACCATGAGCAATGACGTTTACACACGTGGCCAAATGTTTCAGCAGTGGCAAAAGTTTTGTGTTTCATACACTTTTATTTATCTTTCACCTGTTTCTATGACGCAATTAAAAACTATCATTCTTTTACTGGGGAAATAAATCTCAATTTACTTTTGAGTGTCGTTCTACTCACAAAACGTATGGGCCACAATTGTAGCCTATGAGCATGGCATAAAGCAAGTTGCACAATTCAAGATGAGAGCTACAGAATATGATAAGGAGCAATAGTAGCAGAGGTTCCTCCACCACTGTGGCAGCACTGGTAAACGGGTGAAAATCTGACGGTTAATCAGTGCTGCTCTGCAAAGACCAAAGCACTAAAAAAGGTGTTTTAGAAATTTGAGTCTGTTGCAGAAAACACGCAGAACATGTTTTACTAGATTTTGTTCACATTCCTCCCAGTGGAACTTAATTTCTTTCATGGTGCTCTCTTGTGGGGTTTGTTCCGGTGAAGAAGGTGGCAGACAATGAGACGGACACAAAACTTCTCTCACAGCTTCCCTCCACCCGGCATCTTTGTGGCTGTTTTGGGATTAGTCACAGGATACTGCAGATATTAATGACTCTTGTTAAAATGAATAATACGTGTCATCAAATCCTCTGTTGCATGATTTAATTTCCACACCCGTGAACATAATGGTGAATATAATTCCTGGACCTGTCAGAAAGGCAGTAAGTGGTATTAACTCCTGTCAAATGAACAAAAAGGACGAAAATATTTTTCACAGGATCCATCTTGGCGATAATGTTTCAGCTGACATTCTCCCCTGATACACCTGAGACAGGTGACTTTTGCGCTGAGAGGATTATCTGTTATGGAGTTTGAAGAGGTTCCCATTGCCCGAGGCCAAGAATATGAATAACCAAAGAGCTGGCATTGCTAAAGGGGGAAAACGCTGGCAGTAGCTGACACGAACGACAGATTAGCTCATCGAAATATATGAATTAGTAACATCGCAAAGACACTTTGGATGGTACTCTGCGGATTCTTCATCAGAGCCACCCTCAATGATGAAACGCTGCTATTGGCACGTTTATGAAAAAGTGATTGAATTTCTGAATTTGACTCAATAATTCAGCAGATAATTGGCCCAGCTTAATTGGCAGTGGAGCATAAAAGATTCAGGTGCCTCTTAAGTGCAGCACATCAGGTGCCACTTATAATGATGACAGATGGCTGTTTGTTGGATTGGGTGTCAGATAGGGAAGGCTTTGTCATATTCACACTTCTCTCTTGTTAGGAGGCAGATCAGGTTTTTCCCTCCCAGAGCGCTACACAGTTTCTCTTTTACATACACCAACTGCGGCTGTTGTGAATTATTGAGATACAGCAAGCTGATGACTGGGAAGCCGGCGCTCCTCTGCCTGAGTGCACGACAGATATTTTGCTTGTGTTTCTTTGAGCTAAATCAGCTTATTGACATGGAAAATGTGTCGTGTTAGGACAAAAAAAATTGAGTTTAAACAGTGTTAAAATTGCCCGCTCATTCACTTGAATAAGTTACTTAGTATGATACTCTTCAGATGGCTCAACTATGCAGTGGTTAATATAGCTACCAGAACCATATTAGAGCCTTTACTATTAGTTACTGAGTCTAATATGTTGAGGAGTAGCTCATTTATGAAATATCTCTAATTACAACATGACATGTACGTTTTTCTTTCAGAGATGTGGAAAGTGAGACCAATGACAAAGCATGAGATAGCAAAATTTTGTCCATGGCCTCCAGATGTGGGACTAAAAGGGGAGCTGCACCTTAATTCTTCTGGGCATAGCCTCAACAAGGTGCTGGAAGTATTCCTCAGTGATTTTGGTCCATGTTGGCATGATGGCATCACACAGTTGCAGCATATTTGTCCGCTGCACATCAATGATGTGAATCTCATGTTCCACCACATCCAAAGGACGTCTATTAGATTGAGATCTGGTGACAGTGGAGACTTCCATGTACAGTGAAACTACCATGTTCCATTAACCACTGCCTAACCATTCCCAAACACCTTTACTTTGCAAACTGTAAACAAAGAATGTGTTGTTTAGTTGTTTTATTAAAATTAAACATATTTATTGTGACAACCAAACTATATACAAAGGGAATTTTCCAGCAGTAGTACATAAACACTGTATTCAAAATGTACCAAAAGCTGCCTGCACTTGTTCTCTATTGAGTTCACTATGTTGCAAAAACAATATAGTGGGCGAGTGAATGAGTTTACGGTTAACACAGCCACAGTGTGTTACGGTTGACAAAGCAGCCCGTCTCTAACATTGCAACTCCTTTCCTCTGTTGCTCTGGCCTCCGCTGACAAATAGCCGTAGTTTAACTAAAGGGAAAAACCAATACTGTATTTAGTTCCCCATAAATGTGTTTATTCTTCCTTAACTTTTACCCTACAAATTACTGAAACTCTAAATTAGAGCACCTGCCAGCTTGTGTTTTTATTCATTAACACTAAATTAGAAATAGGTTAATTAACATGAATCAATTTTGAGCAGAACAAACATCATTTTCAACTTTGCCATTTTTCATAATCACTAATGATACATTTAGCACTGAAAATACACACGAAAAAAGCTTGCTGATTTTCTCCTAAATCACACAAGAAAACGCCACATTGTACAAGTTAGCAGTGTATGTACACACACCTAATGTTTTCCTGTGTTCGGTGTTCTCTACATTTCCCGTCTCTAATTGCCTAATAATTTAAGCACACTTAAGTTGGCTCATTAGACGTGTATGAAGACTTAAGGGGGGAAACACCTGTTCATTTACTTAATGAAGTCCAGAAAACACTGCACTGTGTTCACAGGCAAGAAAACAAACCACGACATAACATAGCGGTCTCAAGACACACAAACCTTTAATGGAACTGCAATAGTAAAATGTAAATATCAGCACTTATGCTTTTGTTAATCTACCTGCAGAGACAGGCTGGAGCAGCTTTCTGGGACTGTAAATCAAGTGTTTCCTCCACTGGAAAAATAATGAAGGGATTCAGGTGACCTGGGGCAAGGAATAATAAGGAATAGGGTAAATATCCAAAAGAAACCATTTGGATTGTGTTAATGATATTTCCGTGTGCACACACAAGCGAGTGAGAGCTGGTTATGAAAGAGACAATTTGGGCTACTGGAGCAAAAAGTGAAAAACTGAAAGGGATGGAGCAAATGGGGGCAGGTGCTCCTCGTTTAAAGTACATTTAATGTATTTGAAGTCATTTAAAAAGTACAACTTCCTGCAACTTTGATGCACATACGGTAACATTTTATTTCGAGTCACTTACTGCAGCCATGACGACTGACGTGTGCCAGCTGTTATTACAAGGCCTCAACACATTCATGGAGTATTTAGTGTTATTGATTTTTGAAATGATACATTAAAATTGCTATAATCGGTTTTCATAATGGATCTCAGAAATGCACCATCAGGTGTGGTGCTTTGGTTACTATGAGCTTGAATTTCCACACCAGTAAAGCTGCTTTCAGCTGCTCCCTTATTAACAACAGGTTGCCACAGCAGGCAGCACTGCATGTTTGATTTGGCAAAGTTTTTTGTTTGCTTGTTTTTTACACCAGATACTTGACATAACCCTAAAGGGATTTGTGTCTGCATTGCCACATGAGAAGGAGATACAATAGCCTCCACCTAGTCAACTGCTGCTGGTAGACCCACAGTAAACTAAATATAAACCTCGAAGCATTATTTTTATATCAGTACTGTGGTCATACTCAGATTAGCTTCTCTTCCATTATTGTTTGAAACTTGCACAAGACTAACTGAAGCTAGGGTGGACTGAGAAATGCATGTGACTGGATGGCTGGGTAAAAAGTGAAAACCTATAAAATGCTCACCTCCTTGTCATGCTTGCTGCCGTTTTTTTCAAACATTTTGGATGCCACCATGCTGGTTTCATGCTGGAGCCACAAATTATAATAGACAAAAGTGTTGTGCTAAGTTATCACCTAAAACCACCAAATTGTATCTGTAAGCTGTATGAGTGCAATATAATTAGTGTTAAGCTAAAAGACTAATAAAATTTGAAAATTTCACTCATGAAAAACTGAAACAGAAATTCATAAATGGTTTGTACCTCACAACAAGAAACCATACTAGCCCTATAATTCCATGAACTTCATGGTATTTCTTCCCGTTGCTATGCTGATGATACGCAGCTTTACTTTTCTGTTACCCTCTACAGCCCCTCCTATCAGTAATAGTATTGACTGCTTCACTGCAAAAATTAAAACTTTGCACACCACCAAAATACACACTTTTATCTTCTTCTGTATCGATTATTGTAACTCACTTTTCACGTGCATTTCTCAGTCCGCCCTAGCACATCATCAGTTAGTCCAGAACGCCACGGCTGGACTGGTAACAAAAACTAGCCGGCGTTCACCCATCGCTCGTATTCTTGCATTCCTTCACTTGTTTCCACCAAAATCCAGAATTCATTTAAAAATTTTTACTAATTACATATAAAACCATACATGACCAGACTCCTATGTATGTCACAGACCTGCTGAGACCTTATTTCAGCATTTAGCCTTTCTGATCATCTAATCAAGATCTTTAAGCTGTTCCCCACTCTTGATGCTGAGTCTGTGGTTTGTTTTAAATGACTGCTGAAAACTAATTTTTGTAGGTTAGAGTTTCCTTGATCTTTAAACTTTTTTTTATTATAATTATCCCAAATGGAAATATGAATGAATGTAAGACTGTGCGTTTGTATTTACTATATGTTGGGATTTGGCCATTTCCTTAATGTAAGCTTTATCCACACTTGGAGGTACTTTTTAACTGTGGGTTTTAAAAAGTGCTAGTTATTATTATTATTATTATTATTATTATTATAATGCTCCAGAAGGTACT
>VUQJ01014610.1:15444-27872 GCA_015108635.1 Andinoacara biseriatus
GATGCTGTGATGGATTCTCTGAAAAAAGTCACACCATCCAGGTTTTCCACACTGCCCACATTGTGTTGGACAGAGAGAGGAATTCTAACGTCACCTCACATTATATCAGCGCTTTCGTGCTTCTCAATATGAGCCAGCCACTTTTTCCATCATACAAGTTTTTTTTTAGTTTTTTTTTACTGGCAATCCAGTGAGAGAACATTGTCTGTTACCACCAAGAAATGGCCCAGACACTGTCGCAGGACATTTCTTTCAAACATTTCATGAAATATTCTTTGATTCGAACATTTCGGTGCTGCTCTGTATCGTGCAAGTCTCTCGTTTAACTATATATTGTTTTTGGCTGAACCAGCGGGGTGGTGTTGTGATTGGTGTCATGGTGCTTCAGCCAGACGGCCTCGGCTCAATTCCCCTTGACAGCCAAAATCCACCCTGCTGAGGTGCCCTTCAGCAAGACTCAGAATTCCTTCCAGCTGCAGGGGGACGCAGCTGTGAAGCGGAATTCGGTGGCTTTCCGACTGACAAAATGCAGCTCTCTCATCCATTTCACTGTGACGACTCGCTTTAGGAAAAAAAGTTGGCCAATAAAATACAGTCCTGGTAGATAACTTTGTAAAATCAAGCATTACCCCTCTTTACCTCACAAACAATGTGATGAAAGATAAAACGGTTTCTCCCGTAACATTCCAGGGTAATGTAATCCTCTATAGCTGTCTGACTTAAAATGCTTAAGTGTCTCACTCAACCTGGACTTTCCAGATCTTATCATATAAAAAGTCTGAGCATCATCCTATGTGATGTCAGCCAGACAACCTAATCCAGTACACAAAGGCCATCAGGGGGAAAGGTTAGCGTTGGTTTCCAACAACTACAGTCTATAGGCGTCACAGAGAAAATACACACCATCTCAAAGGCCCCCATTAGAAATTTTCAGCCTTTCTCAGCTACTTTGAAAACCTCTGTAACTATAAAAATAGAATGATGTTTAATGTCATTCCACTGAACCCAAAGATTTAGCTGAACCGAGAGGCATTTGACACCCTCAGTTCTTCTTGACCGCCACCCTTCCACTGAGATCATTTCTGATGAGACTTCAGTGAACAGTAGATGGATCAACTGAAATTTTCTACTAATAGCTCTGTGACAAATACTATTTTATACCTGTCAATATCTGTTATCTTTGGCATTTTTCATGATTTGGCTTAAGAAAAATTGGAACAAGCTGTGTGTTTTTGCTACAGGCTGTTGTAACAAAGTGTCTAAAGATACAATTTTATGTTGGTTCTCTGCTAAGTTGTCTGTTATACACAACACTGGTTCATCCCTTGAGTTAGTCCCCTTTTTATGCTTGAATGATTCACAGGTCAGTATTGTGGCTTAACAAAACGGTCAGGTACAAGGACCGGACTGAAAATGACTGAAAAAGCAGCCAATGTCCAAAGAAAAACTTCTTCAGAAAGCCTGGAGAACTATTACTCAAGACCCCTTTAAAAAATGACAATAACGTATGGCTCCTTGAAAATAAAATATAAAGAAATGAGGGGTAGCTCATGAGGGGATTTTTGCACAATATTCTATCTTTTATTGTGGATTTTTACTCTTGTTTTGTCTGCACCGTCTTCAGTAAGGAAAGCCTGTGAGAGACCTTGCAGTTTGTACTTCCTGTGTGATAACTTTGGAGGCCAGAGAAATGTTGCATGCGCTCGTCACGAAAAAAAAAAAAAATGATTGATGCACTTTGATTTTCTACAGAACTGAACATCTGTGCTGAGTGAAGCTGCCATTGCTCGGTTTGTTTCTTTGTGTCTCTACAGCCTGGGGAAAGGTGTATTTTCAATGTCTCTAGCCCACTGAACAAAGGCCTTTTATTACTTGTTCAAACATTTGCTGTGTTCCTAAACCTCAATTTTTCTGCCAGAATCTTTCTGTCTTCCTTTTTACTAACCAAAACCTATTTTTACCAAATAGGGAAGTAAAGGTCTGAACCACTCTCACCACCAAGAAATGATAAATGTGTCTAGATTCATTTTTATACATTAACCATTGTTGCACATGTTAGGTGTTGGGGTCAAGTCATAAAATTTGGCAAGCTATTATTGGTTGAGGTCCAGCATGTCATCCATCAGATGTTGTAACCTGGTTATAATATTCTTAAAGACAAATAATGGTCAGAAGTGAGATTTTTTTTATTTATGAAACACTGAACAAAATCTCATCACCTTCATATATTACATGTTTGATTCAGATAAATGTAGCGTTCTGTTTATTCATCTTCTTTGGGCTCACTGTCTGACCATATGAAACCGTTTCAAATCCCTTTGGATAACATGAGAAATGCATTTGGCATCAAGCTAAAAATACGAGGGTTTTTTTCTTGATTCCTGAGAAGTTGATACTGTGAAGGTTCACTGATGATATTTGCTCTCTGTACAGATCATGAGACACGCCATTTCCAGAAACACCTGGTGGAACGGAGTCATACTCCTGCACCTTTTGTTCTTCAGGAAGAGACAGACCACATATGCTCATTCAGGGCGAACAGATTTTCTGGGTTTGAGCAGTCGTCCCGGTAGAGAAGGGAACACCTGAAGCAGTCGCTCATGGATGTCAATAAACATGGACTGTGTTACACGCCATCTTCACACACTATTGTTTCTAAACTGAGGCCCGAATAAGAGTTTCATTTTTGAGGCTTCGAGCTGAATGAATTTTCCAGTCAAACATGGGGTGAAAGTTCCACTCTGTCGCATGTTAAATGGGACATAATTTGTGGCAGACATCAATGTGGAATTAGCATACTTGCACAAATCCAGAATGGATATGCCCTCTGTAATTAACAATACTGCTCAATTCATTTTGGCTGTAACCGTTTTTGGTCCACAAAAGCATTTATTTAATCCCAGAGCCAAACTTTCCCACCTCAGAAAAATTCCACAGTGGAAAACATCCACATATATTCACACGTTTCAGCATCTCGAAGCACTGCAGCATCTCCTAAGTAGTCTTTTGAAAAGCTTCAAAGAGTCGTGTTTGGATAAATGCTATTTTCAGTTGCCTGTAATGAATAGCACTTAATAAAAAGTGAATGGCTCTCATATCAGGTTTTGTATCCAAAGTATTTTGGGGAACAATGACAAAGATATTACAAAGCAAACAAGACACAGAGAAGGAAAACTGAGTAATGACTTTGTAATCCACCACCCTCCTTATATTTTCACCGCGATTATTAACTCTTTTATTGATATTTATCTTCCAACAGATGCTGTAAGTACCGACACCCAACTCTACCCCCACCCAGTCACTGCCTCTTTGTTGAAGAATGGCACAGGTTGGATTCAGGCGATGAGAAGAGGGTAAGTACTCAGGTGCTGGATCATTACTGTCATTTTTACATGATGATATCATTGTGTTTTCTCCTAACTGAGCAGATCCTTTATCAAACATATGATCTATACAAGCCTGCAAGCCAGGAGAGGTCTCAATTATCAGCACTGAAAAGACTGGGTTCATTCATCATCTGCTCTTTTGGAAAGAGGCAGCCTATGATGTTTGTTATGATGTGCACACATGTAGCATGTCTGCCTCTCTCACAGTGTTTGAGTTAGTAATCCTATGATTGAGTCACATAGACAGAGAACAAGCACAGCTGACAATCTGAGGTTGCAAACACACCTTAATGACAAGATTTTTTTTAAATTATAATTAATTAAAAAGATGACGTGCCAAAGCTTTAAAAACTATTTTATAATAATTAATAATAATAATAATTTCAGATTAAAAAAATAAGTTCCTAGTTAGTAAGCGGTAAAGAAAATAGATTTACAGAATTCCTGTAATTATTTATTTGGACAAAATTACAATAGAACATCCCAAAATTGGCTAGTTTTCAAATGTTCCCAAGACTTTAACTGCAGGACTGCAAATTTGATAAACCTGCATCTTTAGATTCCCGGCATAATCAAATTCATACACTGTTTACACGACTGACATGGCTTCAAGCCTCATAGATAACATCACGTCAACAAACAAAAACATATTAGCTCAGAGGAGTCACCGCAGTCCTTCACCTGTGACATCCAGCTATCATTCATAGTACTTTTTTTTTTTTACCTAAAAATAACCTTTGTGTGCACATGTGATAATAAACAAAGATTTTAACAAGTTCCCTGAGAAATGCAAAGATCTCAATTATTTAAGGATGAATAAAGGAATGGATTAACATGTTTCTGTAGATGATGTGTTTTGCTGTCACACTGGTGCTATACATGAATTACAAACTTTCCAAAACAAAGGTGGTATTAGCCACTTAAAAGTTTAGAACTGGACTTTTTGAACAGTTTAAGTCTGGGTTGCACTTTAATTAAAGGAACACTTATAATATAAAGAATAAGAACCAACCCTGAACAGGGATTTTTTATTTGAAGAGGTAATCAAAAGACCTCATCAAAAGACCCCATATAACTACCTAATGTGGTGTTTTTTGAAGATTTAAAGAATATGCTCTTGTTTTGTTATTGTACTGGTTGCACTCCTCCTCTCTGCATCTAAAATCCAATACGATAGCTATTTAGTTTTAAGTGCTATTCACTACACCCCACTGAAAATAGCATTCATCCATGGCCTCTGTAAAGAGAGAAAGACTTTCAGTTTTCTGTCCCCTGTGCCTCTTTTTCAGAATCTCTGCTTTTACTGGCAGGTCTTCTCACCAGACCAACGGACTATAAATATGACCCCTCTGAATGCCCACATCCTTGGCCCTAAAATAAATCATGTGCCTCTTGGCTGGAGCAGACACACGGCACCTACCAGGACAGTCCCGTCTGTCTACACAAGCTGCAAATGAGACAAGCAGAGTTCTCAGATCACAATCTACCAACACACAGAGAAAACAGAGGAGAGCAATCCTCTAAAGTACCCTGAGAACTAAGCACTGCTGGCTCACATCAGTGCTCTGAACAAATGGATGCCAGCTCTGGCCCAGCGCAGGCCCTGCCTTGCCTTGCCTGTCACTCCAGTTGTTGCTGGCTGGCCCAGTGCACAGCGGCAAAGAATAGGAGCCAGTGTGGGGACCGGGGGGGGGACTGGAGCTCATCAGAGAGAGTTGACTCAGTCCTGCCTACTCCCTCAATGCTGTGGGTCTGGCACTGTGCACAGGTGGAAAACGGAAGAGGGTGAGTGGGTAATCATGAGGGTGTTGGCCCCGTTCTGCCCGCACAAAAAAAGAGCACAGCCCACAACTATGGCCCTCTTACCAGCTTGTCATGTGTGGTTTTTTGAGACTGTCATCACAGAGTTTCAGCGATGAGAAACACAGACGGAGAGGAAGAGGAAAGAGAAATACAAAAAAAAAGGAGGGCTTGTGCCCACTGAAAAGAAGAAGTGTATTTGGTTTTGTGGAGGACGAAAAACGTAGTCTGAGACGACAAAGTACTGAGCAAATTTAAAGTGTCAGAGCGGTTAACTAAATACCAACAAATGCATCATCCAGTTTGCCTGTTTACTTCTGGATCTTCGCTGGTATGTGTACCCAAATGGAAAGTGAGCAAACACCAAAACCAACTAACACACAAAATGATTCACTTGAAGCTACGAAGGAAGCAGGTAGACAAATTCATTTTGACGCAAATCGCCCTTGACTTTTGCCTGTCTGTCAAAAAGCCTCACGCTTCCCAGGCATTATCCATGCCGTGATTTTCTTTCCTTTGGTCTTTAGGGGAACGCTGCTGTTGTGCGCGTCTAAGCTAGAAACGGGGCTGCAGTTGTTTTCTTTGCAAAAACACCTGTCTAAACAGCAGCACAGCCAAGGGCAAGTCTCGCTTGTCAGCGATGGTGACAGCTCTTGACAAAAATTCAGCAGAGACAATTCCTAAGACATCCACTCAAGCGAAACAATGCAAGTGTGCTGGAATGACCACAGCTGGGCTGCCTCTCATTCTCCTTTAAGACGCACTGTTGTTTATAGTAGCTCTGCACCAGGCAGTCGCACTTAAAAACACCTGGAAAAGGAGAAAATGGAAGGTATCCCTGTATAGATACAGTGTTTGTTTTGCTTGTGTCAGTGGTTTCGAATGCACTTAATCCTTCTAAATACGTCAGTGGATTCATTGACACTGACTCAGCCAAAAAAAAAAAAGAAAAGGCTAAACAAGAACCTTCTTATAGTGGTGTGACACCAACCAAAGGCCAGACTATTTAAGTGATTAATTAATGTAGCTTACAACCAATAATAAAGCTGTTTGTATCATCTATCCAGAGTGGATTTAGGGGACAATTCAGTGAAGATTTAGTGAACAAAGACCAGGTGGCTCATTAGCTACCAGAGACTTAGTTTAGTCTGTATAGAAGGAGATCTCTGGGGTGGTCAAGTTTCCATCCTTGTGCTTAAATTTCAACATATGGATCTTTACTCTGTAACATCTTCATCAGGAGTAGTCTTGTTCCCATCATGTGCTGCTCATATGATCACCTCCAGGGCGTTTTCCTGTTGGTTTCTGTTAGCAAAATGAGGTGAAAAATTACAGTGACACCAATGTCCAAATGTGGTAACAAGCTAACAAAGACTGAGTAATGGGAATGTCTGCACACATTCAAACAGCTCATTCTGTGGTAACAATATTCCCCTCAAACTCGCATCATTTGCTAATTCAGGGTGTCTGCAGGGTAGGCCTAATTACATTTTAATCCCACACAGAATGCAGTAATTTCACAGTAACATGGGCCAAAGTACAAATGATGAAAACCTAAAACAACTATTATCATTATGTTACATTTTTAGTGGAAGACAAGGTAAACATTGGTAAACATGGCTCATTTCCAGCTCCACATTTTTATTCTTGGACTCTACTAGAGTTACTTTAGCATCATACTGTTGAAAATTATCCTTATTTAGATTATATTGGGTTTTAGTTCATTCTCTTAGGCCATACTCTGTTGAAAACAGCTTTTGGTTCTTTTCCCTTTAATACCAGCCTAGCTTTAAGCCAAGGTTTGAATCGCGGGTGGGTGGGACTTCTGTGCTCACTGAGCTGTGTGCCTGAAATGATATTAAGCATTTCCCCTTTCATTCACAGCATACAGAGCCAAGAGCAAAAAAAAACTGTCTTAATCCTAACATTTTGCAGTTTGAAGCCTTTTGCAAGATTTATACTTCTGTGTTGAATCTATGTAGAGCTTATGGTGTAGCCTATACAATTGGCTAATGCCGTTGCCAGCATTTATACGTGCGGTGGTGCTCCATGCTGCTCTGCCAAAGCACTAGTTGGCGGTGGAGTTTCTCTTTTCAAGCTGACCCATTCTATTTCAGTCGATTTAAAAAAAAATGACACAGAAGTAGCCAGAAACACAAAGGAGGAAATAACCGTACTGAATGGCCAATTACAGTCGCTGCAATATGTAGTTACATTTCTAAGGAGATGCATATCAAAGACACATCCCTACCAATATCAACGTCTGTTCAATACCAGTCATAGGGTATGATTAGATGATTAGGGACAGTAGGGAGATGTCCCTACCAATATAACCCCCCCCACACACACACACTATCCACCCCACCTTACCACAAATTGTGGTACAGAGGTCAGGCGAGAGGTCTAAAAGCGAGCTCTCTGTAAAACACGGTGGGGGTTCCGTCATGGTTTGGGGATGTATTTCGGCGAGTGGTGTTAGGGATCTTGTCAAAATTGATGGAATTATGAACACCAATTATGAAAAAGTACCATCAGATTTTGATCCATCATGTGATACCATCTGGCAATGATTTCATTTCTCAGTATGACAATGACACAAACACTCTTCCAGTGCACTAAAAGCATACCTGGATAGAAAAACACACAAGGGAACACTATCACTCATGGAGTGGTCTCCGCAGAGCACAGACCTAAAAATTACTGAAGCAGTGTGAGATCATCTTGACAGAGAAAAATTGTTTTTGTCTCATATACTGTGTTTCCATGTTTCATTTCCATGCTTCAATAAACTGCTGCATCTGTTTCCCTTTCTCCTTGCAAGACCTGGAAAGTCTTGCTGTACACAGAAGATTAATTATCACAAATGATCACAAACAGCTTATGTATTCATAGATGCACTCCACAAATTGCTTGTTTTCCATATAGCATTTATTTAGAAACAAATCTGTGCCACTTTATAGCTAAACACTCACTTTTAACTGTACAATTTTTCAATTTCTAAAGAACACATTTTCTTAACATGAACAGAATTTACAACGATACCTTGTGATGATTTTTAATCACTGAAAGCAGCTTTGAAATGGAGCAGGGGTTGCTTTTAATATACAAATACATCTTTTACACATATGGTAGCTGCTTTTTGGGGGGGGTTTTTTGGGACAAGATGAACTGTTATAGAAACTACTCTGACAAACCTGGTACTATCTCAGCTAAAGACCATGTGGTTGAAATTAAGCCTTTTATTAATCATAACCATTCTCCAATGCAAACTTCTGTTCTATAACGGATAGTCGAAAAAAAAAAGGCTATGTAAAGAAATCTATAATGTTGTACATTTCAGCTCAGCTCCTGCTCAGCTTGATACGCAGATCCTCTTCAGTCGTATTCATCTAACGTCATTAACACTTTTCCAATAAAGAAGCTAACAAAATGAAATGATTTTTAACCTGAAATTTAAAACTAAAATTTCAAACTGGATTATAGACTACAAGAAACACTTGGAGAACAGACATTTTTTTCTGAAGAATAAACAGTGGAAAATGTACATCCTAATTTAATTTTAAACTTATTAAAATATTCCTATGCAAAATAACAGAACATAGTGCACATCACATCACTGCTAGTGGAGGCCCTTTCTTGGCAAATAGAAAGCAGAGATTCATTTTACTCTTCTCACTACAACATATTAACACCTAGTTCCCCTCCGTTCAACTGACGAGCACCACAGGAATGAAAGAAAATCACATTTGGTTTCATAATCCTCGTTTATGTCCCGCAAACTCCTTCCTTGAAGCCACTTTGCAACAGCCATAGAATAAACAAATGTTACTCTTTAAAACAAATGTCCTTAACAGCAACGGCAGAGGAAAATATGTTCATATATAAAATTGTTTTCAACTACCAGACTGAATAACCAGCTTTGTACTAGAATAGCTCTTTTAATCACATAAGAATCATTTTTAAACATAAATTTAAGATGAAATAAAAGGATAGCTGCGTGTAAACTTGAAAAAAAAATGAGGTCCCATATTTTTGGTGAATCACCGATGAAATTATTCCTGTTAAATAGCCAAACTACAGGCCAAGGCCTCGAAATCACACGGTCTGTTCTTTTCATCCAGTCAACCAAAAAAAATCTGAAAAGAAGAATACTGACTGTAAACAAGCTTTGTATGTTTGTGTGTGTGGGTCAGAAGGGATCACTGCACCACACACATGGAGCTGCGAGGGGGGTTGACTGTCCTGGCCACGGTGTCCTGACTGTAGTTCACAATGTCCGCCTTCACCACACGCTGAAAAGATGGAAACACAGATGATTGGGCACGGAGTTTAAAAGCTGCAACAATTGCTTTTTTTTAAAAGGAAACACCAGTAACCTCCAGTCAGGCTACATTAAATTAAGTCCCTCATATTACAGAGTTTCAGACTATTAAAAAGAGTGAGAAAATACACAAAAATACAGCAGCTGGTTAGCTTAGTTTAGCATGAAAACTATAATCCGGATAAACATCTAGGCTCTTGGTCTGAATATCCACCTACAAACACCTCTAAGACTCACAAATAGAAAAAATTACAAAAATTGTGTAACTTATGTTATGCTTTGTGAAGCTGTTCCATTTCGCGCTGTAGTCATGCGCAAACATGAGTTGTATGGATGTTCACGTCTGTTTTATTGAGATATCTCCCAAGAGGCTGAACTGTTTCTTTAACATTTATTGATTTGTGGCTATGATTTAAAATGTGTAGCCGTGTCCTCAATCTGTGAGGAGGCAGATGAAGGACAGACTGGAGTCATATCTGTTTACCATCATGGAGGTTTTTCTCATTACATCACACTGACCGAAACACACATAGCTTAGGTACCTAAAATGGATTAGCAAAAAATACTGGGGACTCTATGGTGTCACTGCCACAGCAGAGGTTCTAATATTCTCTACTTTGTGGAGTTAAACTCTGATCCACAGCTACCAGGTAATCTCTATTACTAATGGTTGCTACAACTACAAATTGGCTGTTTATGTTTTCTAAGATCTACAGGAATATATCTGTGTAACTGTAGACACATACTTCCAGCTATTGAACCAAACATATTTTGCTTTTCTGGGGATTTTCCTGTCTAACTGGGCCTTCGTCCTGTGGGTAGTCCACCAGCTCAGCCTTCACAATCCTCTTCAGTGCATTGAGCAGTAGATGAGTGGAAGCCAGGTAAAAGAATCAAAAAACAGAAAAAGGACAATTACAGAATCATGAGGCTTGAGAAGAGTGAAAACCAAGGATGAATCATGGAGTGATACAGATAAACTGAAAAAAGGGAAATCCGCCATCGTGTGGGTTAATACACCCAACAACCGAACATTTTGACTTGTTTACTTGCAACTTCGGCATAACTGAACTTGGACTACAAAATCACTGCGAGGAAAAAATAATGGAGGATTCATGAAATTGGCTAGCCAGAAGTCCATGCCCTTGTTTAGCAGTTCCACACCAAATACTGTGAAGTAACAGAAAAGAAAACGTAACGAGGAATAGAAAAAAACTATTCCCCGTTACTAAATTTTTGTGTGTACTTGAAGGGCTAAAAAAGTGGATTTTGCATGATATGTCCCCTTTAAATTGTTGGGTTGTCCCTAGAACTCTACAAAAGTTAAAAATGATCCATTTAAATCAATTTTTAAAAATTGTCCTCATATCTGAAAATGACAGGATCCGGATCTTTAGTATGCTGAATATTAAATGTATTTTTCTTTCTACTATCCAACTATGAATGTTTACTAATTGTGCTGCTTGTTAGATTTTAATGAGGTTGCATTTGTGTCCTCTGTGTCCTCTTGCAAATTTAATTAACCTTTCTGATCAATGTGAAATGCTCACAGATATTTCTGTGAACCTAAAACATTTTTAAGTTGTATTTTTTTAAATTAGGACTGAAAGATACTTGTTCTGTTGGAGGAGCCATTAAAGTTTTGATTTCATTACTTAATCTGAATTCGGTTCATGTTGGTGTAAAAAGGCAACTGGACCCTATGCTGAATAACGACCTTAAAGAAACCCACATGGGCAGGAATAACAGGCCCTGGTTGGCTGCCTGATTAACGAGCTGCCGAAACCTGGTGTCGGAGTCGGTGAGTGATCGTGGCTTCGCTATCTGATCTAACAGACAGAGGACCATGACGGAGAAGCCTGCCAGGCAGATATAATACTGTCGGGGGTTGTGACCCTCGTGTTCAGCTCTCTAAACCTGACAGCTGATAATGACGCCTTGCTCGCCCTATGGCTACACCCAGAGGCATGACCTGCTGAAAGACTCCATTCTGTATCCATTCCTTCCTACTTCCAGCATTGGTTTGTGTTTGTGAGAACTTGTTAGAAGAAAAATGAAATGAAACAAAATGGACCAGACAAAATTTCTAACAATGACAAAAATCTGAAGATTTGCCCCAGTTCTTCAGGTTTGAGACCACTGCTCTGACAAAGCTAATGAAAATACCAACCTGAGCTCTGAGAAATTCTGAGCCGCAAACTAAAAGAGGGAGGAAATAATTCTTGGTTTAATTCATAATCAGCTAGAACCTCAAGTAACCACACATAAATGTCCACTGAATGGGTTCAGATGGTGGATTAAAAAAATCTTCCCAACTAGCAGATAATGTCCTTTCCCTGATTTAAATGAGGATATTTCTGGAATGTCCTGGTAACACTGGGGTTTTTAGATTTCTAGAAACATCTTAATTGTTGTAAATCTACAATTAATGTAAATATATAGCAGCATAATCATGCCAACAAAGGAAATTTTATAAATGTTTATTAGTTTTTTTTTTTTCCTTATACAATATATATTTTCTTCCCTACGGTGCTGTGCTATGCTTTATGTGTTTCTGTCAACTACTCTTATCCATTCTTTATAAAGTGCAAACTGGATCCAGCCACTCACCCAGCTTGATTAGTCTGGATTAAAGCACTTTGCTTTACTGACAGAACTATCAAGGGAGGCGGTGAAAGCAAGAAGTAAATGGACAGCTACATTAGTCTGTGGTCATTTTCAGTCAGTCAGCAGCAGTGTTGGTTGATTGGAGAAGAGCTTGAGAATTTGGCCAGTCTTTCACGTACATGCTCTCCCTTCTCTGGGGGTCCTGACCTCTTTGTAGCCCCTAAGGCTCACCGACCACTACCCAGCCAGTGTGGCTCCAGCCGCTCGTATCACACTCAGGATTAATGCTTCTGGGGGAGGTGACCTTGTAAATC
>VUQJ01014610.1:30475-41250 GCA_015108635.1 Andinoacara biseriatus
AATAAAAATAGAATAAAAAAAAAAAAAAAAATAATAAAAAAAAAAAAAAAAAAAAAGATTTTACATTTTTCTCTGAAAACAACTCTTTAAGACACAGTTTCTCAATCTTTAGGAAATCGTGCAAAATAACTTTTTTTTAACTAACACCAATGAGATCAGTTGCTGTAGTTTTAAAAGCAAAATGTTACACCTTTTGCGTTTAGATACCTGATTTGAGCTGCTGAACAGTTTGGGGCATACTCTACTTTTTCTTTAATATTTCACTACATGTTTTCAGGGGGTAAAAGGCCTGGACTGCAGGTGAGCCAATTTAGCACCTGGACTCTTTTATTAGCCATGCTATTGGAATGTGTGCAGAATGTGGTTTGACATCTCCATGCTGAAATAAGCAACACCTTCTGTGGAGAAGACCTCTGGATGGCAGAATACACTGCTCCTCACCCTTTATAATCACTGGTGGGAGTACCCTTTCTGCTCATGTTGTGTGCCTGCTCACATTTTTTCTTCTGCACAAAATCGATCAACTGATCACTACCTACTCCAATCACAGATAGTATCAGAGGAACTGGTAACACAGAGAGAGAGAGAGAGAGAGAGAGAGAGAGAGAGAGAGAGAGAGAGAGAGAGAGAGAGATTTATTTATTTATTTATTTATTTTTAAAAAAACAGTAAAATGCAACACAGTTGGTACAAATATGAAAAGAGAGATGCTGGCAGAAAATCATTAATCTTGTGTATTCATGGTCATCACAAGCATGCTGTAAAAGAGACAAACAGTTTAGGGCCAGAGAACATAAAAATATTGACACGTTTTCTGCACCACCAACTGAATGCATGCAAATTCCTAAGACAATACAATGCGTGGTTTGTTGGTGCTGTAACTTTACAGCTCAGTTTCACTTGGTACAATACACTGATCAAGCATAACATTATGACCACCTGCGTAATATTGTATTGGTTCCCCTTTTGCTGCCAAAACAGTCCTGAACCCTGGACTCATCGAGACCCCTGAAGGTGTACTGTGGTATCTGGCACATGTTAGCAACAAATCCTTTTTAGCCCTGTAAGTTGTGAGGTGGATCCTCCATGGATCGGACTTGTCTGTCCGGCACATCCCACAGATGATCGTTTGGATTGAGATCTGGGCAATTTGGAGGCCAAGTTAACACCTCAAACGTGGTGGCTCTCAAACTATTCCTGAACCTTTTTTGCTTTGTGCCAGGGTCCATTATCCTGCTGAAAGAGGCCACAGCCATCAGGGAATACTATTTCAACAAAAGGGTGTACATGGTCTCCAACAATGCTTAGGTACATGATACATGTTAAATTAACATCCACATGGATGGCAGGACTCAGGATTTCCCAGCAGAACACTGCCCAAATCATCATAGTGCCTACAGACAATCTACATTACAATGTGGAGCTTCGAGACTATGAACATGACCTGCTCTGGACCAGGTAATTTGTTCAGCATCAGGTACTACGGTGAATTACGGTGCCACCTTCGTGACACTGAAAACTCTGACTTTAGGCTTAAAATAGTTTGGTAATCCATTAATACAGTAATGCAGTTAACTCTGCTCCTCCATACCAACACAAATGCCTGACTCTCCCTCTCCTCTTTAGCCTGTTGGATGCAGAGTCCATGATCAACAAGAAGAATTAAAAAATATATATATTTTTTTTTTTTTGTGCCACCTGGGGGCATGAAGATCACAGCCCTCAGTCTTGTTCTTGACCTTGTCTGATATTTTATCTACTGTAGATCCTCAATTTTTTTGGAACTTATCAATGATAAATGATACTCCTTCATTGCTTCACACTATTCAATCAGACTCAATCTCACTGGAATCCTCTTTTTATGATCGAGTTACTGACCAGCTGCCATTAACAAAATTAGTTTTACTTTCAGCAGTCTTGTTAACCTGTGTGAACCTTTTCTTCCTGAAGAGTTGCTGCCAAATAAACAAAAATATAAATAAAAAAAAATTATTGCATTTACATTTCACATAGAAATCAATGTTTTTGAAAACAGGGTTGTATGTTTAAAAAAAAACATCTACTAAATGAGTCTTGTGGTGATATTAACATCTATTGTGATAGCTAAGCAAACAAGGCAATTCAAAATTCTGTACACAGGACTAATGGTTCACGGCTCCTTTAAGTCACAAAATCATACTGCAGGTAAAGGGCCAACTTTCTCACACGAAAGAATTTTTCAGCATCTGTCTGTGTAAACTGAATATATGACTAATCCCACAGTTTTAGTGTTTTGCTCCATTTTTCTCCCTAATGTACCCATTTCTACTTATCAGGTCAAAAGAATCTTTCTCCAATGATCTGGTTTACCTCTGTTTCTGTCAAACTGTACATCAGCTTAACAACCCCTAGGAAGTGACTGCAAACACGAAATAAACTGTTTAGGCCTCCGAGAGCATAGAGATAGTGGAGTGGATCATTACTCGTCAAGAGCGATGGCCCTCCCTCGCTGTGGTCACCATCAGTGTTTATTTAAAAGGTCTGCCTGTCATTGGGGTGAATTACAAGACAACAGTTAGAGATGAATATCTGGAGGATAAATTAGGCTTTTACCATAAATAATTAGTTTGTTATTGCAGTGACCTATTAAATGGGAACGCAACCAAATGAGAAGAAAATATGGATGTTCCCCTCCACAATTTAGTGTCTATGTAGATGTCAGCTTTGCTCCATGGAAAGAATCCACTCACTGGCAGACCTGATCATCCTGAAACCACACAGGCTTGGACGGGGTTTTTTTATGTCACTTAAAAACTTGAAATTAGTACAGAGGTTGGATTTTGTTTGGACGGATCTGCCTAGAGCATGCTTTTAAAGCAGTACCATTTGCTCTGTCACGTTCCCTGAAAAGACAATCACGCATTAACTGCCAATGAAATGAAGAAACTGAACAGCCATTAGTGATAAATTAATACCATCTTTACTGTTCTGAGTGACTTAAAATTACAGTTTGTTTTTAGCACAGACCGCACTCTCTCATACACTGCCTACAACATCCCCTCACCCGGGACTGAAGCCAGGCTGAGATCGCCAAGATTATCCGGCAGATCATCATGGTGGTTGGTTGTTTAATAATGGATATGCTGTAGCAGTGTCTGGTGGTGTTTTCCACATTGAATTATAAGTACCCTTTAAGCCAGTAATAAAACACAAATAGGTGTAATGTGAAAATGTTGAGAGGACGTGAAACACAGCATCCTCCTGTAGCAAACCAATTTGTACACATTACTCCATTGAGATTAACAACCCAAATCAAAGCCACCAAAAAAATAATAAATAAATCATCAATGATGATGGTGATAATCAATAAGGAAAGTATTTTGAAGTAAGCAAGTGAGTCAAAAGACATACTTTTATTGACTTCAATGCAACTGCGAGTCTTTATAAGAAATTGGCTGATTTTCAGTGTGCTCAGCATGGACTGGTGACCGGCTGCCCAGTCTTGCATATGTCTAATTATAAGTTGGACTGAGACCCTTAAATCACCTTCAACCAGCTGAACATGCCCAGTTTGAAGGAAGTAACAATGAGAAATTAGATAAAGCTGACACTAGCCAAAGCTCAGAGCCAGACAGTTAAAAAGACCAAAGAAGTCACGAGGAAATTTATGGAGATGAGTGAAAAAGAGAGAAGGGTAAATGTGCTGTTATCTGGTGAATTTATAAACATACTGGAAATGATGTAAGAAAACTGACATTTGTTTTATAATAAAATTGTTCTATGTGCTTTTTAAGGTAAAATATGTCCGGTGAAGGTGGGCGTACTGCAACTTCTGTTAATTATTTGTACCTCTTTCTAGTAGCAGAGCACTTTGTATTCGGTTGTTCAAGAACAGCCTGTAACTGACTACAGTTTAGGGGAAATTGTCGAATTTAACAATTTCTTTTATGATGAAAATATAATTTCGCATTGAAGAAAAGTTGAATTTTGTATATGCCAGTCCTTAAAAAAATCAAAATCATCAGGTCACACACAAAAAAAAAAAATTTAAAAATCTAAAATTAGAATTGACCAAGAAAATTGCAGTTGTGCATCTCTACTTAAAACCAGAGGTCACCCCTTGCTGGCCAACACATAGAATGCAGGTTTAAGGTGCTTCATTTTTCAGACCAAGAAGCTACCTCAACTTTTCATAGTCTTGCTTGATTTGCAGCAGCCTATGTTGCCAAACACGAGTTAATATTAGCAAACTGTAGCCAGATACTGCTAATATTGAGTCAGTTTGCTTGCTTATTTGTCCCACAATAGTCAGTTTTGTTTGGTAATTGTCATGTCATAATATTTGACTTTTGCTGGTTTAAAATGACACTGTTAACTATCAGATCTCTTTCATAACCCTTTCTAAACAACTTTGGTAACATTAACCACCCCAATCAAGGTATTTCCTCTTTTCAAACACTCAATTTGCAAGTGAAAATACACACTAGAACCCAAAGGTTACTGGCCAAGTACCTTCAAAAGACACTATTTGGTTACTATCATCGATACAATAGTACTCAAATTTGGACAATGTGATAATTTAAAGGAGGGATTGCTTGATTGTTGGAGTTCACTGACACATGCTGCCAGGGCAAAACAATCAGCTAAAAGGTCTGCGTTGGCTAACCAGCCTGAAATCCTACACTGCACTGTCTAATCCTCACAGGTCTTTTTAAAACCACGCTGTGATAACAGAGACACCTACTTACTGTTTGCCTCAGTTGGCTGCTGGGGACCAATTGGAACAGTTTATCCAGCGAGAAACAGCCAGAGAATAAGCTTGGCATAACACAGTTAATTGCCGGCGGCCTCGTTTTAAACTAAACAGCAGTCGTTGCGCTGGGGAGCGTGAGGGCCGAGGGTGGAATGTGTGAACTGTGCATGTGTGTCTATGCATCTGTGTGTGGTAGTAATAGCTGGGCATGTGTGTGTTTTCAGAGACTTGAGGCTCTGAGGGGTCATATCCCATTAAGTGAAAGTTACAGGGCTGAGCCTAATCAACCCCAGGGGAGAACCTATCACTTCCAACATTACCTCACGCTATGGCTTTAAGACCCTGTTAAAAGGATTTGCCTCAGTTTACCCTCAATGACCAGGAATCAAATCAGACTGTATAGTGAAGGCAAGAAATATCAAGTCCAGATCCTAATGAAATGACTTACAACTGTCTGGGCAAATTGTTCTCCATGCACCACTAACTTTAAAAACATCCCAAGACTTTTCTGCAGTTCTGACATTTAATAGGGTTTTGCTAGCCTCAACTGTTACTTTACCCTTAAAATGGCAGCGAGCAGTGCCGTTCTTATATGCTTCTGGCATCCTCTGCATATGCACAGCAACCTTTTACTCAAACCCATCAACATAATTGTCTTGTATGTTGTTCTTTGTTAATTATAGCATGCTAATTATAGCATAGCAAACTTTTTTCATTATAATTGAAGTTTTCACTGTATAACAGAGTTGGCTGATCATCTCTGTCAATCTACCATGTTATTTATCCATCCATCACCAATTTTCTTCCACTTATCCAATTGAGGGTGGCAATGGAGCTGGAGCCTATCCCAGCTGTCATAGATCGAGAGCTGGTGTACACCCTGGACAGGCTGCCAGTCTACTGCGAGGCTAACACATAGAGCATAGAGACAGCATGCCATTCACGCTCACGTTCGCACCTACCTGTGTTTATGGCTGCTCATCTATGCAATGCTCACTAGTGCCACTAGTGGTCAAAACGTCCACAGTGACACATTAAAAAAACAAAAAAAACAAAACTATAACATACTTTGCATATTCCACTACTACCACTTGAAAAAAAAACACAACAAAAATAACAGAAAGTCATTAATATTAAACTGCAGGAGTCTGATAGGTGAACAAGTAAGATTAATTGCACAACGCATTTTATTTACCCATAAATTTTCTTGTACGAGATTTAGAAAAATGTTTACCAGTTTAAAAAGGTCAGTAAAAGTATAATAAATCATTCTGCGTGATGTCTGATTGAATTAGACGTTGATTTAATGTTCATACATACCACAAGTGGCTAATAAAACAAAATAACTAGTTGAATTTATGTGAAGCATTTAAATGATTGGGTCCAACTGGTTTACATGACTCAAAGAGAGCTCGTAAAAACTGAGGGTTTGAAAATATGAAGAGTGTGATAGTTCTGTAACCTGTATATATGCAACATGACGTAAATGCAAACAATTACTCCGTTTCTACTTCCAAAAAAGGTGCTGGCTTGTCCCCGTTTCTTTTTCAGAAATACAGTATAATACACAAGTGTTTTCTTTACTCTTCAGACACTATGCGGTCACTGAGAAGTCAAGTGACTGCACTCCTGTATTTTTCATTAAATCCTTAACAGTGTAGATATTGTTTATAATTGGTCCTGTTTATTTTTTAAAGGCTGGAACATCTCATTTTAGTGCCAAAGTACCTCAACATTAAAATTTATTGTATTAATACCCATTACAGTATAGAAAACACACTTCCACCATCAATATTTCAGGAATTTATTGCTGGCTTTGGACACTGTACAACTGAATTTAAAACTGTGGTAGAATAATTGGAAGTAATTATCAGTATATTAAAGCCTTGAGGTAAGTTAATAATATTATCATGACTTTTCTGAGTGGATACAGACAAATGAAGTGCTGTTAGTAGCCGGGTGTTGTCGAGGTGAGCGGGGCCGTGCAGGATTCCTCTGGGGAATCCTGACAGAGACAGAGCACTCTTTGTGCAGCGGCGCCCCAGCCCCGGTGGCCTGAAACGGGCCAGGACCATCAGGGGACTCGCTTTCCACTAGGTCAGAAGTGTTCTGTCGACAGCTCATTGATCACAGCTCATCTTGTCATTTGATCATCCTTCATGAAACGATGTGCAGACACACTCTTATGCACACATGCATTCACACTTGAAAACATAATCAGATACCCTACAGCGGCTAGTAAAACAATACGGTCTTCCTCTTCAGTCGGGGGAATGAAAAACAGAGAGTGTCCAGCGGTAGCTCTGCATGTAGGCAGAGAGCTGGAGTGCCGGGCTGTCACTGCAACAGTAAAACATGGGGCCGAGTGCCTCACAGGCTGGGTTAACGGGCTCCCAGGACTCGTGAAAAGCGAACAAAAGGACCAGTTCTGAGCCGACCGCACAAGTCGCTGCCCAGGGTTTCACTGGCCATGTCCTCCAAGCTCTCCTGTTGCTGTTAAACTAAGTGGACTTTTACGAGAGGGCGGTGATACATGCCTCTCTGAGCCGACAGCATAACTATGAGCTATAACAATTAAACAGAGCACAGGGGAGCGTTCATAATTGTGTCGCATCACTAGTAAGTCTATCCCTAATTATAAAGTCTTCCTATGAGCAGTAATGCATTAGGCTGGCCTTCATATTCAGCGTCATGCCACAGCAATGAATCATAACATGGAACAAGAGTCCTGCTCACAACTGCCTGAACAAACCAACTTAAAATGTGAAGCAGAAGCAGAGTGCAAAGACTATGATGTAATACTTCACACCACTAAAAAGTAAATTTAGCAAAAAAAAGGAGGGGAAAACTGTGTTGATATTTCACATTCATTTATAATATATGCCTCTGGATCTATATCAGTCAGTTATTTACCCAATCCTTTGCCAGCAAGGCCTCTTCCAGGAATTCCTCCATATCAATGTTGTGGAGCAGTGAAGAAATAAAGTATAGCCTGAGTGTGATGAGGGTTCCAGGCTGCACTCCGGTCAGGTGGCTAAGCTGTGCTGTGCAAGTCAAATGGCCCATGACTTACCACACAAGAAGGTATTCGAAGACTGATCATCTACTGCATGTGCAACAATATTTGCTTTATGGATGGCTAAAATGAATGAGGACTTTCCATGTTTCAACAGGCATGAGAGTCAAGAGAGATGAGGGCAGGGACCAGAGCTGGGTCAAAAGCTGTTACAATTAAATCTTAGCAATTACTCAGTTTAGCTCTGGCTAAGACTGACAAAAAAGAACTTAAGTATTTTTTTTTACTCACTGTATCTGCAGTTGTGATTTCACACTGGATTATCAACCACAGCTGTAATTCTTCATTCATCTCTCTCTGTATCTAAATCTTGTAACCTGATTCAGTTTCCCATCTTTTCCAGACTAACAGCCAGACAGCAGGCTGCAGTGAGTGCGGTTACTGAGACAATTTGATACACACATCTAGTTTGACCCTTTACCTTTAATAAAATGTGAAGAGAAACAGGAAAAACTGGGTTTGCTGTAAACTGTAAACATTCCAGATGTCTATCTGACCATACACCGTGCCCTACTGGGTCTATATACTGTATATATAATGTTTTACAGCGTCAAACCTGTGGTCGTGCTACCCACAGTGCAAAACAGACACTGCTGACGTGTTCATCCCTCCTGTCTGGGGAGGAGTGAGGGTGCCGGGGAAGGAGCACTGGGCTTTTGTCCGACCACATGTCTATTGTGGCTAAACCTTTCCCTTGGGGGCAATTAGGACCTTTTAGTTTGTTGTAAGAGGACCTAAGTATGAGTGGGTTGAGCCAGGAAAAACATTTTTGAGCTAAACCAAAAACAGAAGCGCATTGAGCTCCTCTGCACTCCTGGACTTCTGAGCATCTCTCTATTAAGAAACGTGCAGGCCTACACTGAACAGACAGGAACTGTGGCAGCTTTACAGGGGCAAGGAGGTGACAGGGGTGAGCGAGCTGTGGAGACTACAACTCCTCCCAAAGCCTATCCAAGAGGGCAAATAGCTTAAGATCAACAATGCTGTTGGGCAAAGACATGCTTCAAGAGAATCTAGAGTAAGGAGAGATCCATGTTTCACTTTAACTTTCACATGGTTGAATGGAAAACTGGGGAGCGGGAAGTGCAACGGGTAACGGTATGCAGCGAGATCTGCTGTGGCGTGCAGAAAGCAAACACGTGTGTTGTTTAACACAACAGAAACGCAGAGCCAATGAAAAGACATTACAGTAAGCAAAGGCAGCTACAGCGGAGGTGTTGGCCTACACATGTGAGAGATAAGAGGACTTGTTGTAGGTATAAGTGTATGTAATTGAAAGAGTCAGTGTTTGCACAGGGCTGAAAATGAAGGCGCAAGTATGTTTGAGAGATGGAACAAGATAAGGGCTTAGAAAAGAAGGCCGGGAGCATAAAGAAGAAAGAAAAAAGCAGGTAGAGAGCGATTCCATTCATGCAGGGACCTTATCTTCCTGCAGAAGGGATGTTTCCCATGGCAGACCTGAGTAGATCAGCAAAGAACAGTGTTAAAACCTCTAAGCAAAAAAAAAATCCATGAGTGATGAGGCAGGGTTAAGAGGAACTGAACCTATTTAAGTCACCCAAATAAGGGCTGTACAAGCCTGTGATGGATGCTCTGGAGTTCCTGAGGGAAAGAGCACTGGCAATGGGAATGGTGAGGGGTGGGGAGGGAGCGAGGTCCTGTGATCCCTACTTAATAAAAACAAATTGGTTTGATAAACGATACAGGGTTAATGTCTACAAAGAAATATGTGTATTCACTTTGTAGCAGTAGCATAATTTATTTCAGCACAATAACACTATGTGAATTTAACTGCACTCAATAACGTGACACAGTGTGGCACAGTTTTTATATCATTGACTTCAGACAATCTTTCATTTGAGAAGCCAAAAGTCACAAACAGGCCCGTCGCAGCTGAAGCAAAAAGAGAGAGAATTTATCATCTGGAGCAGTTTCAAAACACACAGCACTTATTACTCCACTAAAAATGAAACATTCAAGTATTGGAAGGGATAACTGTGCAACAAGCCAACATCTCTCTTGAGAGGTTCTGTGTACCATACAGTATTACAGGAGGATGCACTGTAATAAACAGTTATAGTGTATTCAGTCAGACCAAGAGCTTAGCATTCTTCCATTACCAGTGTTTTCCCAGAAATTCTGCAATTTTGTCACAGTCCCTTCAGCTAAGTGCATGTGTGTGCATGCTACTGCATAAATAATTGTGCATATATGTGCGCCCTCAATAAAATATTTCATGGGCTCCCTCTCTGAATTGTTACAAGTGGTTCCATTATTTGACACAAGACTGTGAGCAGCAGGTTGAGGGTATGGGGGTGCAGCATACTGGTGCATAACAAGTACACTTAACCCCAGCTGGCCATGCAAAGCTAAAGAAAGGAAATGCTGTTTCCCAGCAGGCACAGGAGGGCAGTCAGGCCAGGGTAAGGAGAGGAAGGGACAGAATCACTAATGAAACGGATCAACGGCCCAATTACCGAACACAGGGAAAAGAAGACAGTGTTCAAATGATCCATCTTGACTATGTATTATAATCAACTCGTTATAATACTGTTATAGCTCTTTTAGTGCAGATTTTTTTTTTAATCTGCATATTCTTTCTGCAGTAACTAGGAACTCAATTCAGTATTGCCACAGCCACTGTTCACCTTAAGTTAATCTAAGTTGAACCACTAAAAATGTCTGAGTGGTCAAACACCACAATCTCCCCCTAAGACATGCCCTCACAGAGACATAAATCTGTAGTGTTTTTATAAGCTCCTTGTTATGTCTGTACTTCTATTTTGGTTGTCACAAACATGCTGCCTCATTCAGTCCAGTATCATGGGAACTATTTAAAAGCAATCTAAACTGTTCTCGCCAAAGAATGCTGTGTTTTCATATGCTCACAATATTGTTGAAGTATTAAAATTGGACGAGGGAAGAGCCACAGAACTTGTAAATAGACAAAGAAATGTTAGTTGTTTT
>VUQJ01014613.1:3319-15087 GCA_015108635.1 Andinoacara biseriatus
CTTCAGATGCTTTCTATGCAGGCCACCAGAGCAGCAGGGATAGCCCCAGGCTGGAACTAAGCTTCATATGCGCCTCGCTGACACTGATCCTCTATCCTTGCATCGCTACACAGCCTAAATAAAGAAGGCATGGCAACGGAGGTTAAGGAAAATGGAGGTTTTCCCTTTGTGTCATCTCAATGATTTTGTGTTACTTCTGAGAGTTGCATCAATTGACTTTCACTGCCAAAAATAATTTTGCTGTGAGTATTTGCATGTATCATAACCGTAACTGCATTACATTTCTGACACAGCAAGGAATTTCTTTTGTACTACTTTTCAGGGGAAAGTGCAGTAAGTACAGAGCGGCCACTCTCTTGACTAATACTCCATAAGACATTTGGTGAAGAAACATCATTAGTTTATTTTAATGTGCCACGGTGGAGGCTGAGTGACACTAATGGGGGGCTGCGTAAAAAATGGTGTCAATCTTGGCACTGTGACGGTTCACTGAACAGCACATTAGTGCTAAAAGTATTTCAGGTCTCTAAGTATGCCTTCCTCTCTTGAGCCTATATGAGAGGGCGGAAGGGGCCACCAAGGCAATTCAAAAATGCAGTTTCAGTATTCATAATAGGGGAAAACTGAGAGCACACACTGTGAAAAAGACAACCTGAAGTACTGGCAGTCAATGTCTCAATTCTTCTGTTGAGCCTCAATGCTAAAGATGCATTAGCAGGAGTGCTGAATGGATTTTATTTCCTCTATCCAAATATCCACAGTCAGCAAGGACGTTTTGAATCAAAAACAGATGACCATCTCTCCTTCGATCAAAGAAAATACTTGTAGGATGCCAACACAGCGGAATGTTGTTGTAGTGAAGAGATGCTGAGTGCTGCAAAGATAAATGCACAGTTACAGTGTGAATATTAACAATTCTAATCATTAAATAAATTAGTGAGATGTGATTTCATGGTAAATAGTGCTGGACAGAGAACTATTAGTACAGTGTCTTTAGGAGGTACTGACTAAAGATTGAGTATTAAGAAGAGATTAGGCTTCACCTGCATCACTTTTAGAATCTGTAATAACAGGAAGGCGAGCAAAAAAAAAAAAGATCTCACTAAAATATATACTCCTGCTCATATCACTCCCATTCACACAGTATAAATTCTTGTGCACAAATTCAACTGCGAGTAAGCAGGGACCACGCATGTGTGAGCAGATATCTCTGCTTGTGAAGTTCAGTTCTGCAAATGCTAATTGAACTGCCTCTTGCCAGTGTGGAGGTGTCATAGTCTGGAGATCCCTGGAGCAACTTCCACCATGGATGACTGTCGGTACAGCAAACATGGCAAAAAGGGTCCCCGTCACCCTCCTCGGACATCCAGCTTGCCAACAAATTTAGCATCTGGAATGAACAGAATTTTCTTCCAAGGGGCGCCTCCAGCCTCCCTCATGTATGGGCACAGCATGGTAATCAGTTGGGTGGACTCTTAGAAGGAAGCCTTTCTTCCCCTAGGCAGTGACTCAGACTCTGTGAATGTATTCCAGGGTGTCGGTTACTGTGCTGCTTCCGCTCCATATTGCATTTCTTCAGCCCTGCTGTCCTGTGACATAGAAGCCAGTTCCAGCTCAGCTCCTAAGCCATACCACTTTATATGAGATTTCATAGAAATGTCAGAAAGAGGGGAAAACGTAGTGTTTTCCTAGGCCAAGAGTCCAGGAAATTGCCAGCAAAATCCTAGAGATTATACCATCCAACGTTGGAGCAAATTGTAGTCTGCTTGGGAACAAATTTCACAAATAAACAGTTTGAACTGCTTAAACATGACCTTATCCAATTATTGAAGGACCCTGGAGACTCAGAGCTGCTACGCTTTCATCTCTGAATCAATCCCCACTGTTGGCTGAAGGATGAGGGTTTGGTTTCATACTGCAGAAAGCTTTCACTTACATACCTTACTGTTTAGAGCGCTGACATGCTCTACTGCTCCCTAACCCATCACATGCACCCCTTCACTTCATTCAAGCCTGGCTTTCCCAGGTGATTTGGTCCACAGGATGAACAGGTCCAAGTTCCATTCTGACTGAATGACAGGATGTAACAGGCATGAACCATCCATTGTAGCTCCCCCTTCTAGTATAGATTTTAGTTTTGTATCTCCCAAGAGTGTTAATCTTTTTCTAATTATATTACCCCAGTGATGTATTCTCCAATTCAAATTTAACTACCACTAGACCAAAAGTATGGAAGCTGAGAGCAGACGTGGTACGTGTAAACTTTTTTCTGATGGCTTTCTCGAGATACGTCTGCTCTCGGCTTCCGTACAAAAGCACACCTGGCCTCCTAATAAAAACATATTGGACCATCTAAGAAAACCCCAAAATGTGGTTGTTCTGAATGTCAGGGCATTATCTAATGATATTCATAAAGAAATAAAGACTTTATTACTGATAACTGGATAGACTGTCACTGAAATGTGCTTGGGTGTAGATGGACCAATAACACTTGCAACTTATGTGTTCCCACATTCCCCCACAGTAAGTAGGAGAGCTGGAGGACCAGCTGCAATAATCCCTAAAACTTAGAAAGGTAGCAACCGTGACTTTGAAGTGTTCTTTCCTTTTGAAGTGTTCTGTTGACAGTAACAATCTAAATCTACAAGCTGACAAAAACCTCTGTGCTTTTTCATCTCTAATAAATTTCTAACAAAAAGTATTTGCCACTTAAATAGAACCTATCAAAGCGAAGTAGGCTAAAAGATCTCAAAAAGCTACACATCATGCTACAATCTAATAAAACTCGAGACTAGAGAAACAAAGTTATTGACATCTATCAGTGTGGAAAGTGTTTCTAAGCCATTTCTAAGGCTTTGGGACTGCAGTGAACCATGCTGAGAGCCATTTTCCGCAAATGGAGAAAACTTGGACCTACCAAACTTGGCAAACCTACCAAAATTACTCCAAGAACTCATCAATGACTCATTCAAGAGGTCACAAAATAACTCAGAACAACAAAGAACTGTGGGCATCACTTGCCTCAGCTAAGGTCAGAGGTCATGATTCAACTATTAGAAAGGGACCGGGGGAAAAATAGCATCCAGAGAGAACTCCAAGTAGAAAACCACTGTTGACCAAAAAAGAACACAAAGACTTGTCTCACATTTCCCAAAAAACATCTTGATGATCCCCAAGACTTATGGGAAAATGTTTGGTGGACTGACAAGACAAAAGGTGAACTTTTTGGAAGGTTTGATTCCCGCTACATCTGACATAAAACTAAAACAGCATTTCCTAAAAGAACATCACACCAAAAGTCAAATATAGTGGAGTTAGTGTGAGGGCCTCGAGCTGCTGGACGGCTTGCCCTATTCAATCCAATCAAAACCTGACAATGTCTGTTCATGTCCTGAAGTTCAAGTGCACTTGGGTATTGCAGCAGGACAACAATCCACCTTTGGAGTGACCTAGTCAAAGTCTGGATTTAAATCTTAAATTGAGAGACTTTGGCTTGACCTTAAACAGGCCATTCAAGCTGGACAAACCCTACAATGTGGCTGAATTAAAACAATTTTGCAAAGATGTGAAAGACTCATTGCCAGTTAACACAAATGTTTGCAGTTCTTGCTGCCAAAAGTGGCACAATCACTTAGGTTCAATTACTTTTTCAGTTAGGGTCAGGTAGGTTTGGATAATTTTTTTTTCTCTTAATAAATGAAATCATCATTTAAAAACTGCCAATTGTTTTTATTTGGGCTATCTTTGTGTAATTTTAAAAAAATGTTTGATAATCTAAAACAAGAAATCAGGGTAGGAGACAGATGCTTTTTCACAGCACAGACATGTTAGTAATGAGACAGATGACAAAGTGTAAAATATTTCAGATTTATTTCCCTATGGTTTTTAAACACGATTAATGTGGGTAGTGTGATAATGTCAAATGTTCCTTCAGCTGTTTTGGGTATTTTGGATGATTTTATTGTAAGCTGTTTCTTACTCCTAGCAATGGCAAATTTCTTATTGATGAAATTTCAATTGATATTTTTATCATGTCATGTATGGTGGGATTTGAACCCAAATGCGGGACACATAAACAGACAAGTGTTAACTTAAAGCACACTTTTAATGCAGGTTGATAGTAAGTCAAAAAATACGAGTCTACAAGGATTTCAGTAATTCATTTGACAGCCAAGGAATACACAAGGGCAGATTGACAGACACTGAGACAAAGACTGAAGGGAAGATAGGACTATTTATACACATGAGAGTAATTAGGAAAAGTGGACACAGGAGGGTAACTAGACTTAGGTGATAATAATCAGACAATGAGAGAGGAGGGGAAGTAGAACTAAATGCAAAACCCAGGAGACAAATTACTACCAAAATAAATCAGGAATAATAACCAAACAGGGAAATGCAGTAACAGGACTAATCCAAACAGAGGGGAACTGACACAGGTAGATAAAACATTGAGGGCACAAATTAAACTCTAAAACTAAAATTAAGCTATAAGAACTAAAGGCTCCAAAAATGCTCAAGGATAAATGAAGGTCAATAAACAAAACTGTGAACAGCTAACAAAAGATTCCACCTCAAAAGTTCAAAAACCCACAGTGAGACCCGGGGACTGTGGCACTTGAATGCTTTAAGAATAACTTTGCTACATCAGTCGAGGCTGTTCCGTTATTTTAAATTATCAATCATAAAACCACTAAATTAAAGAGGCGCCGCAGCATCTCAGAGCTCAGATGTCACAGAAATAAGGTACTCATGCACACTGAGAAATGTTCAGAAACATATATTTTACTAATCTCACAAATTCTTTTGTAAGCATCTCCTAAGTGGACAGTGGACTTACCCCAGGCTAAAAAGCCAGAGAGCTCAGCTCTGAACTTTGAGGGCTATGTGTGGGTTTGTCTCAAAATCTGACTTTTATTACCTCAGAGATATCACAAGAGCAGCACCATTTCTCTCTCTTAGTGACACAGAAAAACGGATATGTGCTTTCATACCGAGAAAGCTACTGAAATGATCCACTATCTGGTCTGCCTAAACACGTTATAAACCGACAACAGCTGATCCAGAACTCCACGGCCCGTCTGTTTTTAAGTCCTAATGTTGGTTTCCTGCCAGTTTCCATGTTGATTCTAAAAATTCAAGCCTCTAGTGCGCGACTAAGACTCTCATCTTTTTTAATATGCTGCAGTGCTGTGTCCATTGTTTTTAAATTGACTTGAGTCTGTGGCCATTCTGTTCCTCACAGCTTTTTAGTTACACAGTTCTTGAAGCTATTTTTTGATAATTGACAGTGTGTACACTGCAGCCCCAGGCTCATGGTGTCCTGAGTGTGACACTAATAATAATGCTTCAGAACAGAGTCATTGTCAGGAGAATTAGTATTTCGCTATAGAGAGTATTACTTTTTGGTAGGAAAGTAAGTCCAACCATGCAGGAACTAACCTAATGTTAGTCATTATGCCATCAGATGACACTTGTGTTTGACATTCAGATATTAGGGCCTCACTGACCGACCCTGACCTTGTGTTTTTATCAAAAAAAACCCCAGAAAAAAACCCCCCATTCTTTCTGTATTTGTATTAACATAACAATACCCCCACAAGATGACATTTCATCTTAACTAAACCAAGAGCATTGGCAGTGCTCTACTTTTTTTTTTTTTTAGACAAACCTTAGTTCATTGCTGAGACGTTATCTACCATCTAGTAATTTTTTGAGGTTATTTAATAGAAGAAAAAGAATGTGTGTAATTGCGTCTTTAAAAAAGTGATGAATTCTAAATTAGAATGAATTCATTATAAATACATAGGAGTAGGTGCTGGTTTGTGGAACCGCCATGTTGCCCCTTCATTTTGAATATAGTGGTTGTGACGGACATCTCCATTTTGCCTAATCATTTTTTTATGTTCAAAGTCTGGCCACATACGGCGCCCTATAAATTACTTTTAATTTAAAGATCACAAACCTTTCAAACTATTTATGACCATTTAACGTTTGTACATATATGTTCTCATATTTGCTTCCTCATTAAGTCTTCCTCCTCCTCCACCACTGCTCTCGTTTCCCCCTCATTTCCACCTCATCCTCTTTCTCCTCACCTCAAACCCCATCTCCTGAATGGAAGTCAGGGCTCTAACACACAAAAATGTGTATAAACAAACTTATTTATTCCTGATATTGCCATGGTTACTTGTTGGCAGATTAGACACAAAACACTCCCATTGTTGTTTAGCTACAATGTTAGGCTCGACTGTCCTAAAAATCACACTTTCCCCCTGATAAACAGTTTGGTTACATTCTATAAGTCCAACTATGTTAGATGCACGTCAAAGACAGTTTCACTAATGCCAGGTAACAGAGGCTAACAGCAGCAAAAACAGCAGCACTTACTGACAGAAAAGTTCAGGATATCCTCAATAACTCACCTCAGTATCTCTGCCACTGGACAGAAGAGAGCTTCATTGACTCATCTACCTGTATCAGACTCCTCCTCCAGAATAAATATACATGGGCACCCGGCATATTGACAGCTGAGGTAAACATCTGACTGATAGCCTATACGCACTACAGTAAAATGGCAGCAAGAGTTTTTTGTCCTACAGGGACTGCCATAGCTAGGATTTATGCACTTGAATTGGGAGAGGCAAGAAAACAGAATTTATTTGACTCCTCTGTAATCTACTGACATCTAGTGGTGAGATTTTACACACTGCACCTTTAAACCAATCTCGTAAAGCCGCTTTTCTTGTGAAAGTCACACTTGAGGTAACAGCCACACTCATCACTTTACCGAAGCTGAAAAAATTAAATATTTTTAAGTCTCAATGGTGCCTCAGTGTTTATGCGAAAGAGCATTTGGATGTGGAAATGATTAATTAAGTCATCCTTAACAAATTGATTTTTTTTATGTTTATTTATTTACATTTTTTAAATAATTATACATGTCTCTGGAAATAGGTCTCTAAAAAGTTAGATTCATTTTCAGTCTAAAATATGACTTCAGTATATGGCACTTGCTGAAGCTTTTGAATTTCCAGCAAGGTGAAATGTGGATATTGAATTTAAAAAAAATGTGCTCAGAAGAATGAGAGATTCCACATATAATTTCATAAAAGTGACAAGCAATACAAATCGAATGCAGAGAGAGAATTAATAATTCAAACCTGCAGAATCCTTCCTGAGACAGAAAGGAAGAAAACAGAGGAATAAGAAATATGATCCCCTGTGTCTGCTCAGCTGCCTTTTCTTTACAGGATTCAGGAAAACTGGGGCATTATATGTTTAAAATTCCTGTATGTGTACTTTGGCAAAGTATCTTAGCTCCCACGTAAAGTCAGTAGGGATAAGACTTGAATGTCTTTACAGTTCAGACAGGAACATGATTCTGTGAGGCCATTACTGGTTACAAATGCTGCATCAATTGCACAGGGTTCAAATCAAGGTCGATTGGACATCGCTCTTCACTCATCCAGTGTCTTTGAAAGAAAAAAAAAACAAGGTGCTGTTTGAATTCACATTGTTGTGATGATCCCACACCTGTCATTGTGTCCACGGGGGGTTAATACCCCCAACCTACTGCAATACTCCTAAGTGATACAGCAGAGGTGGAGTGACCTTAGCTATTTCCATATGGAATCTAACTCAGTTGACTTGTTTATTGTTTTTTCCCTTCTTCCTGTGTTTTCTCTCCCTTCAAGCTTGTTTTTGATTTGCTTGGCCTCTAGTATGCTTTACAAAGATGCCCTTTCCCTGTATTGCCCTGGGTGCTGGTGCTGGTGCGGGACTTTTGCAGTGCCTGCATCTAGGGTCAGAAAACCCCGTGGCTGTTATTGTCCCCGAACTTGTGATGCCAAATCATCCAGAGGATTAGTTTGTATTTTCCTCTTCCCCCTCCCTCTGTCTCTCTCTCTCATTTATTCACCACTCACTGTATATTGTTGGTATGCCAAAGCTCATGCATACACGTTGTAACCATAAACCCTCAGGACTTGCTAGTGGGGAGGCCCATGTTCCACACTCAGACGCACGGACACACGCACGCACAACTGTTTTCCCGCCAAGTAGGATTTGTAGTATTTTCCCCCCAGAATCTGGTGGCACACGCCTGATAAGCCTCATCCTGCCAGTTTCTAGCTGCCTGGCACTAAAAATGCGTGTGAAGCCTGTGAGACCTCCTCCATCATTATTCATGAACATCATTATTTTGCAACTGTCTGCGTTCTTTCAATGAATTTTTCCCGACACCAAACTGTAGGCGGCCGCCAGTATCATCATGTAACATTCAGATTCTTTTGTCTTCACTCCAAAAAAAAAAAATTAAGTATGTGTGAACCATCATAAAATGGTGTAGCAGACAAGCATTTGGCTAAAAAAAATTCAATCATACCCCCTCCTCCCTCCCTGCCCCGTAATTGGTTTAATGTACAGTGAAATAAGGTTGGCTGTTTTCTTTTAAACTTAAACTGTGGACACATCCTCCTGCTCTCGCCGAACGGCTGTCAGGTTCAGTTAGAAGCTTGGGTAGGCTGAACAAAAAGGATGCCTTAAGCTGAAAATCCAATCTGAAGTGGGCTGGTGGTAAAGTATTCTTTAATAACTAAATGATGCATGAACTCCAACCGTGGTATAAGACAATGGCAGAGGTTAAAGCAAGGACAATGTACTTCTCTTCCAGCATTAGTCTCACATATATTGTTTAACCTGCACTGAGTATATACTTCCGACATACATTTGTTCTTGCAAAATTCTTTTCAAGCCACACTGACACTGTATTTTTGCAGCTTTATTAATCTGCAAATCATTTTTTTTTGGGAAAAAGTATGGAAATTAGTTGCTAAAATAAAGTTGATATTGCACCTCAGTTAGAGAATCTCTGTAATGAATGAGCAGACTGTGTGTTAACACGAGGTACCTGAGTGACGCATTATGCAGGATTTTTATACACAACTTGCTAAGGCTATCCCTGTTATTATCACCAGGATTTTCCAAAAAAACATAAATCCACTGACTAAATATTAAACTTTTTAAGTGTTACATTTAAACCATATGAATTCTAATTGCCTTATTAAGTTTTTTTAAGTGTATGCAAGTTTTTAAATGTTCAACAAATTGCTTTAATACGCCATCTATCCATCCACTCATTTTCCTCTGCTTATCCAATTCAGGGTCATGGGGTGGGGTGGGAGACTTGGAGCCTATCCCAGCTGCCACAGGGCGAGAGGCAGGGTACACCCTGGACAGGTCACCAGCCTATAGCAGGACCAACACAGAGAGACAGACAATCATTTGTAGTCACATTCACACCTATGGGCAATTTACAGTCACCAATTAACCTAACCCCAGTGACTGTATGTCTTTGGACTGTGGGAGGAAGCCGGAGAAACCACGCAGACATGAGGAGAACATGCAAACTCCACACAGCAAGGCCACGGCCAGGAAACGGGGAGGATAAGGAGGTCAAAAAGGAAAGCTTAGGTAGCATATACTAAGATCGCTGCCTCTTGAATCCACACTGGTTTTACTGGAGAGAAGCATAGCAGCTAAAAACTGCCCTAAGGTTTTTGTTTTTGTTTGTTTGTTTTTGGAAACTACAAACCAAATGTAAAGCTGAACTCTGAAAGCAAAATGCTGTATTGGGATTATTTGGTAAGGTTATTAAGATATGATTGAGCTTGGTTAGTAAGAGGCTTGTATGTAAGAAAGAGGATTTTACAGGGTGCCAGTGAAAAGAACCTAATATATGAGAAATACTGTATGAAATCTCTTTCTCCTTCTTGTCAGTACTCACTGACTGTTGCATTTTGGATGAAATACCCCAGAAGGAACAAATGCATGGAGTTAGCTTCTTTGCTAGGAAGAATGTTGCCCATAAAAAAATGCATTTTTTAAAAACCATGACCAAATCAGTCTCAGCTATACTTGATATTTATTGTTAGTTAAAAAAATCAAAACATGCCAGCTTGCTGATCTAAAATGATAAAATAGTAAATATGCCTGATATGATTTCACATAAGGGAAAAAAGCCACCCAAACCTACCTGGCCTCATGTGACAAAGCAACTGCCTCCTAGATCATAATTTAGCTCAAAACCTTTTCAGAAATGCTAGCATGGCTGTTGAAACTCTGTCTTGTTATGTTATAGCGGCTGTGCTGTTGGTGACAAAGACAATTCAATAATTTCCATGGATTAAACCAGTCATTTGTGCACATACTCAAACTATAGTTGTATGTTGATAATTTGCAGAAGTGTACTACTCCCGTATCATGCTGCTAGAACAATATCAGACACATGCTGGGCAGTTTTAAAAATTAATAAAACTGTTGGAGCAGAACTAGGAATACTCAGTTTTGTTTTTTGTTTTTTTTTCTAATCCCTCTTTCACCACCTCCATGTTGAGCTGGAACCTGCATTACCACCAGCGCAGCTCAATCTTTGATGCTTTGTTTGTTTGGAGATTTGGGCGTGCTAAGCAAGGAGCAGCTAATGCTTCTGCTAAGCTGCTAGCTTCAAGCAGAGATCAAGAGAATGTGGTAGATGTTGTAAGCTTACCTGCTTTTCTGGTCTTCAGCTCCAGCCAGCGCAGAATCAAGTAACATCCCTTGAGGCAATATATCATATTTGCCACAGCTCTCTTTAATCAGATTAAAGAGAGCCTTTTTATGTAATGCACGTTCCCAAACACTTCTATATAAAGTACAATGTTAAAAACAAAATCTTTACTGGCACCCAACAGTTTGGAACTTTTAGTACATGCTTTCATTTTCTCCTGTCTCAATTATCGCAACTCATTTTTTCACATGCACCCGTCATTCATTGTTCTCAGACCGTTTTCAGTTGCTCCAGGTCGCGTCAGCTAGGCTGCTTACAAAAACTAGCTGGTGCTTGCACATTCTCCCTATTCTTGCTTCTCTTCACGGGCTTCACATGGCCAATAGCAGAGATGCCGAGACTTTATTACAGCAGTCGTTACAGTATCTCCGATCATCTGATCAGGGTCATTTAAATGTTCCACTCTCCTGTTTTAAATCCAGAGGTCCACACTTTGGAGGCTGTAGCTCCTAAACATTGCAACAGCCTTCCTCAGCTCATCAGGCTGGCTGAATTGAATGAAATGGCTTGTTTTAAATGGCTGCTGAAAGCTCATTTTTATAGGTTAGCTTTTATTAATCTTTTGCCCGCTATTTTCACTACACTAAGGTGTTTATGGATGCATGTATGGAATGAATGTAAGACTGTACATACTATGTATCTTCAAAGTTCCAGCTTTTCCTTATAAGCTTTATTTTAGAGCCACGTTCAGGCATGCATTTGACCATGTATGGCATGATGAGAAAAAACACCAATTACTGTTAACCACTGAGGGCTCTGGGCTGATGGCTGTTGTTTTTCATCAGAGGATAATTTCTTGTCTTGGGGGCAAAGTGCAATCATACAAGATTCCGGATTGTAAATAAGGCAGCGTCTAATTCTCGTACAGTACACATTATGAGCAGTCCACTCTTCAGTCATCAGTAAAGGCCATGTCAGACTATAAGTCCTTTCCAAAGACATGCCTCGGGCTATACATTTCATCCACACACACTTCACACACAGCTGAGGGTCAGACTAATTCCTGTCCTTTCCTCTCTGATCGGGAGGGGAGCGAGAGGGACTTAGAGATGGGCTGCCCTACATATCCATAATGAGCCGTTCATGTAGATGGTGAGTTAACATGCCAAGACATGTGGCTAACTTAATAAGGAAGCCAGCGTAACCCTGCTGCAAACCT
>VUQJ01014617.1:3324-15338 GCA_015108635.1 Andinoacara biseriatus
GGATCAATTACCTACATATTTTACCTCCAGTTCACTGGGGCCAAAGGTGACTGGGTTTTCTGGGTCTTTGCCACCAGGCTATGAAATAGTCCCACATAAAGTCCCATCAATTCAGTTTTAAATGAGTTCTAAAGACCTATTTTTGTCAAGTCTGAGGTGCCTTGTGGTTTTGTGCACTTCCACTGTTAATGGCTTTTTACTGCTCTTTTAGTCAGCACTTGTTTCTACTTGTAGATTTTATTTTTACTATTATTATCATTATTAACATTGTAAATTTTACTTTGCTTTTCATTTTGTGTTTTTGAACACAAAATTTGAACATTAATACATTTGCCTCAATTGGGAAGAATTTTGGGCCTTCTGCTGATTTTTAATGTGCGACATAAATAATTTGATTATTACTCTTTAAGGGGAGTTGCAATATTATGTTATCACAGCTGAATTCACGGAATTTTGACAGGTCTCACCTCTACAATACTTATTATATTTGAACAAACTCATATATACTTTAACCATAACTAAATCATAACTAACAGTCTAAGACTGATATTTTGGTTGACCGACATTATCACAGATATATTAGTATCGCTGCATACACCATCCCAGCAAAGTGTCCTTTATCAAACCACTTGATCACCAAGCTTAAAGATCGAGAAACGTGATCCTCACAAACGAGTTTGTTTTGCACAACCAAAGGAAGCACGTTTAAATATGAACCATTACAACCCAGCTAAAATGAAAGTTGTTTGGATGTATCACAATTCCCAGCTTAGTTTGCCAAGTATTTTAATAGCATGTTCTCATTCTTTCTACCAGTCACAAGCTATGAATCCACATAGGAACAGTGTGAGGCGGATGAAGATTGCTGCTGTCCGTGCTGTTAACTTTTTCCTAGACTTTACTCAGGACTTCATATTAGAAATATTATTCACTTTGCTGACAGCTCACATTTGTTCCAGAAAGATATTACTGAGTTCATTCCATGACTTTACTATATGACTATATTTATTGCTGATGCACTAGCAAATGAATTTTGTGATATCAGATTATAATTCTGTCCTGTTTTTTTTTTTTCTTTGAAGGGGTAAAATGATTAAAAAAAATAAAAGTAGTAAAAGTGAAGAATGGGATTAAGAATAACTGATAAGGTGAATACAAGGCATTATATTTTGAGCCATAGTAACAGATAACCAATACAGCAAAGCCTGTAGCCGCACCTCTATATGGAAAGATGGACCTCTACCACCTCCCTACTGCAACCTGAGCGCCTAAAACCCCACTGAAACTTTAGGGACAACCCTGAGCTGAACTGTACAGGTCATAGTCAGACCTCAGTGTGTTATCACACCCTGTCCTCACTTCGTGCAGGCCTAGCATGCAGCTTATTAGTTTGTTCAAACAAACAAATAAATAAATAAATGCTTCAAGTAGGAAAGCTCTTGCACTAGTGTAGGTAGTCACTAAAAATAGATGCCGGTCCAAAATCCAGAATTAGTGTTACTGTTGTAAATAATGAGCTGTGAGGAATCAGTGAAATGTGGGGAGGAGCCGTGCAGTTGTCGCAGTGAAACATTACTGCCGAATATCAGTAAATCTCCCCTGTTTACATTACATTTGATGCCTTCAGAATGACTTCATGACTTTGACTAAGGACACTGCACATTAAAGGGGGGAACCCTGCCGTTATAACCACCCTGCACACACATGGGAACATGGAGTACCCAGAGACACTCCTGCACGTCACAGTTAAGCACATATCGATGGAGACTGTTAGGGCTACACAGCAAACAGTATATACTAACATAAAGGATCCCTTTGGCACTTTCTTTACATCGCTACAAGTACCATGAGGCAGCCAAGCTAACGCTTGTGGTAACCAAGTTACTTTAAAACTTCAGCCGAGTAGCTTAGGTTTTACTTTCATCTGCCTGTGTAGCATGAACCAACTGGCTGGCTGTGGAAATGCCACATGCAGAAATCCCTTGCACTTAACACTGCTCCCTCCACGGAAAGGCCCGTTTGCTGCTGTGTTGATGTGAGCTAACGTTAGCTGTTAGCTTCACAGTTAGCTGTCACTGTCAAACTCCAGCTAATGACGCTAGCGCAGATACTAGCATGCTACTTACGTTTTCCTGCTGCTGTGCGAGTGGAGATCCAATCTTGATTATCTGCTAAAAAAAAAAAAAATCTGTTTTTTGTGTGTGAAGACTCGCTTAGCTATGTGCGAAGCTAACGTTAGCTGGCTAGCTGTGTTATGTTTCCTTATTTGACAAAAATAATGGAGATTGGCCTCAGATGAGCGGCGATAATTCCTTTCTCGGTGGTTCCCTGCTTGGATAGCGTTGATTTTTACGCATGTTTGACGCCAGTTGTGTCCCTCACAGTAAATATAGACAATTACGATCGTACCCAAACAAATATGGACACTGAGAATTGGTTATATTATACAACACTGACAAATCTAGCACTTTCTTCCATTGAAAGGCCAGAGCTATCCTTCGACTTTGGGTGCTGAACAAGAGGAGGTGTTATTTTTGGCATCTGCTCGATGATTGGTTACAATAGCTAGGCAAAGTGCCGGTTAATTGGCTGTTTCTCCCGTCAATCAGCTCTGCCCCTGTGCAAGACTACATTCTCATTGGTCCGTTGCGAAGTTCTGCGATATGCTGGACCTTTGGGATGCATTAGTAAGCGTTACCGGCGTACGCCGACAATACTTTAAATAAGTGGTGTCAGTCTTAAAATAGAAACTTTCAACTCTGCGTCCAAAGCTGTTTATTAATACTATAAATATATATATGAGTTTTACATAAAACAAAACGGAGTGCAATTGAGATTATACTATTTTGTTGTCTTTAATGGTTGAAAGTTACCATACACAAACCCGAGTGCCCCGGAATCATTAAGAAGCGCAGCCTAAATAACGAAAGTTTTTCCATTTTAAATATTGCTATATTTTACTATAATCCACGCTATAATTCACTATACATACACACACACACCGAACAAACACATTATGACCACTAGCAGGTGACGTGAATAACACTGATTATCTCTTCATCATAGCACGTTACTGGGTGGGATATATTAGGGAGCAAGTTTTGTACTTCAAGTTGATGTGTTAGAAGCAGGAAAATGGATTTGAGCAAGTCTGACAAGGGCCAAATTGTGATTGATAGGTGACTGGGTCAGAGCATCTCCAAAACTGCAGCTCTTGTGGGAGTGTTCCCTGTCTGCAGTGGTCAGTATCAATCAAAATTGGTCCTAGCTAGGAACAAGATCATGGGTGGACAAGGCCCGATCCAACAGACAAAGTACTGTGGCTCATATTGCCAAAATAAGTTCATGCTTGTTATGATAGAAAGGTGTCAGAATACACAGTGCATCACAGTTTGTTGAATACTGGGCTGCATAGCATGATGACCATGCTGACCCCTGTCCACTGCAAAAAGCACTAACAATGGACATGTGAGCATCAGATCTAGGCCACAGACCAATGGAAGAAGGTGACTTGGTCTGACGAATCATATTTTCTTTTGCATCACATGGGTGCCCGGCTGTGTATTTTAGCTGGGAACACCTGGCACTAGGTGCACAATGGGAAGAAGGCAATGCTGGTGGAGGCAGTGTGAGGCTTTGTGCAATGTTATGCTGGGAAATTTGGGTCCTGCCATCCATATTTGGCACATACCATCTACCTAAGCATTGTTGCAGACCTTGTACACTCTTTCGTGGAAACGGTATTCCCTGAACTTAATCCAATGAAGCATCTGTGGGATGTGCTGGACAAACAAGTCCAATCCATGGAGACCCCACATTGTAGCTTACAGAATTGCTAATGTCTTGGGGCAGATACCACAGCACACCTTCAGGGGTCTAGTGGAGTCCATGCCTCGGCAGGTCAGGGCTGTTCTGGGGACCAACACAAAATTAGGCAGGAGGTCATAATGTAATGGATTGCAACAGCTATTCGGTTTAATTTATCATACGCAATGTTTTCTGTTACTCAAAACTAAATATGCACCTTTATTGCAGGCCAATAGTTTCAACTCTCTTATATTATCCCACCATCACTCTGCTCTCTGAGTAAATTACATAATAAGCAGCACATTCAAAATGGCATTCTCTTCACGCACTTGTTCTTCATTTTGCTGTGTTTCTTCTCTGTTTTCTCACAACAAAATGACACTTAAATTTTACCCTGGATCATTGTATGGTACAGCAAAACTTGGAATGCCAAAAGGGGTGGTAAAGTATAGAATCTAGTCATTATATAAAGTTAAAATAAATTCAGTAAATGCAGACTAACACAACAGCCAACATCGGGTTACAAAATGGAGACAGTAAGTAGCTTTCCTCGAACACGCAAAAGTGTCAGCAGGTGATATTTTGGCATTAAAAAAAATTCAAAAGGCTGTACAGAGAGTGGCATGAGGAGCTAATAGGGGGCAAATGTTTGTTTTTTCATGGTGTTATCTAAAAGTGTAAACATCATTCAGAAATGCAACATACTTTGGTCCTTTTCCTTGGGTGAAGAAGCAGACTGATCATTGTAGAGCTGAAACCATAAGGAAACCTCAGATTGGGTCAAGGACACGGCAGGTCTGGTGGTTTTCCACATGGCATGAATGTTATATGATGTACCTGACCTCTGCTTGGTCTGATAGGCCTCTTTTTCGCTAATCTAGTGCCTGATCTAGTAAAAAGACAAGTGTAAGTACCAAAGAACTGATATAATAAAATCACAGAAATTACATGAGGTGCTTAAACTTATCAAAATGTAAGCTGGCTCTGAAAAAACACTAAGTCAGACTTGTCTGTACACCAGCACCGCATAGGTGGAAAGAGGTCACTGGAGAAAATTTGAGTGGGTTCTCTCCAGGTACCCCCACTTAAGCCTGCAGTCCAAAGATATGCATGTTAGGTTAGTTGGTGATTCTAAACTGATTGAAATTGTGAATGGCTGTCTGTCTCTCTGTGTTAGACCTGCGATAGACTGGCGGCCTGTCCAGGGTGTGATAGGCTCCAGCCCAGCCCTGACCCAGAACTGGATAGGCAAAAGAAAATGGAATTAAAAAATCTGTGGGCGTGAAAACTTAAAAGAACTCCCAAAGTACATTTTGACAAGAAACAAGTAATAACAAAGCAGGACTGAAACTCGTGGTCAGTGTTCAAGGTTCTTGGCAATGGCAATGGTAATAAAACAATACAATATGTTCCTGTGCAGTAGATGTTCCACAAGGACGTGACAAAACTAGTCTGTCTTTTAACAGTTTTTAGAGATATGACACGTCTCCTTGTAAACCAGAACCATTTCAATGTGAACCACCAGAATATCACGACCTAGCTGAGGTGTTCTGAAGAGAGCTTGCTCTCTCAGTACCCCCACACTGCCCATACGATTGCTCAAAAGATCGTCTTCAGTGGGATTCTGCCTCTCAGGGGGCCTTCAGCATCCTCAAGGAGCACTTGCCTCTGCCCTGGAGACTGGGAGCTGCCAGCTATCAAGCTGACCCCTGAAGAATGGAGGCACTGGTTGGAGGGAGCAGAGCACCCATTTGTGGTATGGACCGATTACAAAAATCTCGCTTACCTTCAGACTGCCAAGCATTTAACCCCCCGGCAGGGCAGGTGGGTTCTGTTCTTTACCAGAATTCACCTCCTGTGTATGGAAAGAATTCTGCACAGTGCTGGGGGCTGAGGTTAGTCTGTCTTCTGGCTTTCATTCCTAGACCAACGGGCAAGGAGAGAGAGCTAACCAAGAGCTGGAGCTCACACACACACACGCATACACACACACACAACCACACACACACACACACAAACAACTAAATATACACAAAGAATAAAAATAAGGAAAATGAACACAGATAAAAATGGCGATGGAGATCAGATAACTTTATTACTTATTATTGCTACACTCCAATAACATGTAAAAGACAGGAACGCTTTAAAGAGATGGAGTCAGTTGAACCATGATGAGATGCTTTTCTCTTGTTCAAGGCAGTCACAGAATGACAGAAACATATCTCACTCTGCTCCACACAACTGGGCAATCACATCCTGCAGTGTGGGCGGATGCTGGATTGTGATTTTTGGAAAGATTACAAAAAGGTAAGGGGGAACAAGGTTTCTGATGCAGCCTGATAAATTATACTGGTGTCTTTGTTCTGTTGTATTGGGGCTTATACTGTAAATAAATATGAGATTTAATTTATTTGAACAAGGTTGTTCAAGGAAATAAAATGTAGGCTGGAGTGAATAAAACAGGGCCGGGGTGATTAACGCAACGACTTTAATATAAGCGCATGTATAAAGATGTTTGGTTATAGTGTATCAGTGAATCTGTGTTATGTGTGTGTGCGGTGGCAGGCTGGGGAAAGTAGAGCTTATCTGTTGTCATTTTGTGTTTCTCCCTCAGGATCAGACTTGTGTCTTATTAATGAAAAACTCATCATATATCAGAACAGGTCCCCGAGGAACTGAGCACGGTTATGAGACACATGTCAGACCTCGTTTAAACACTGTGTGTGTGTGTGTGTGTGTGTGTGTGTGTGTGTGTGTGTGTGTGTGTGTGTGTGTGTGCGCGCGCGCACGCGAGTGAAGAGGAGAGACTGCAGAGTGGTATTTAATTTTCCAAGATGAAGGATTATCAGTGGCAGAATTTGATCGTTCTGCTCTGATCTCAGGATGTTCAATCACAGCTTATCCCAAATATTAAACTCTGTCTTTTGTCCCCTTTCCCCTCAATCCCTGACACACACACACACACACACACAGATGCTTGCACCACTCCAACTGCCTCTCATTGAGTAAAGTGGCCCGCTGAGCCCACTGTCAGGGTGGTGTGGGTTATGTGATTGTTCAACCACCTGCTGACTTCAGAGAATGGGTGAGTCAAGGGGAAGGAGGGAAGGAGGGAAGGAGGGAGGGTTTTGGAAGCCAGGCTTTAGTGTCTTATGGAGGCGGCTAAGGAGAGTAAATTAAAAAACTGTTACATCTAATCCGGAGCGCCGAGAACAAGTGGCACACACTCCAAAGTCTGATCCCTCATGTTTACATGGATCTGGATGAGCTTAAACACACACGACATACACATGCACCCCCTCAAATTATACACACACACACACGCACACACACAGATGCTCTTTGATTGTGTACAAGGCCAGAGGGAGGGAGGGGAGGGGAGGTCTGAGGTCCTGATCTGCACTCTCATTTTCAGCCAGGAGATCTGCACCCGGGACATCTGGGTCACATCATTACTGCAATCTTCTGCTTGTTCATTCCCAGCTTTAGTGGGCTTAGAGTGGCAGACCTGCTGAGAAACACATGCATGTAAACACACAAGTATGGAGAGGTGCACACAGCGTGTAACAGTGAAAATAAAAACATCTTTAAAAGGATTAAGGTGATTGGGAGTGCGTATGGTAACACAGGGTTCAGGATGCGGTGAAAGGATTGACACTGTCATTTGCTGCAGAGCAAGGCTCAGGAACATCTCTGGAAAGCAGCTGGTTAGAAAAAAAGCATCAATATGTGTCAATTAATATGTTCATAAATACAAATGATGATAAGAAGTGACACAAGACCCTGCTGCAATCTTCAGCACTTAGATTTATTTATTTGTTTCATTTACAAAAATATATATTTGGAGCCACATTAGCTCAGAGCTGTTTAGTGCTGTTATACCGCCCTCTAGTGGAGGGAAACTGGTTTCAGAGCAAAGAGCACCTCCACGTAATAACCGACAGGAGGCAGTGTTGAACAACAAAACTGGAAAGCTGGAGCCAAGTGGGGTTGAGCTTGCGTTCAGCTACCGGTGTTAAAAAACATGTTTGAGTTTCCTGTTATTGTTTAAATCCATCCAGAACGTATATAGATATGTTCTGAGGTGTATGCGGACACATTTTTAGGTGCACCCCCCCGAACCCACGCGCGTGCAGACACACAATGCACCCTCTCAAGGTTTACTGTGTTCATGTGTGCAGATCTCACTTATTCATGGACTTGTAAAATACAAGACTTCTATTACAAGCTTTCTTCTACAATTTATATTTTTTTTTATATATTTAAAATTTCTATAATTTAATCTATAATTTTTCTGATTTATGATTTAAACAAATAATTACAATTTCCCTTATTTTTCTTGTTATGACCTGTTATATTCTTTCACTCCTAGTAACTTAAGCTAAACTGAGTATTTAAAAGCCTCCTCTTGACACACTGACATAACTTCCCCACTGTTGGACATGTCCATGTTGGACACGAACGTTCTACCATTTTGCCACCGCTAAAATGAACATTCCACCACGTTTCCACCGATCGAGTGCGTTCTCAAAAGTGCGCGCTGGAGCACATTTTGTGTGTGTGTGTGTGTGTGTGTATGCGCGGGTGCGTGCGTGCGTGCGTGTGTAGGGGGGCGACAGGAGGAGGGGAGGTGAAGGAACACAGGGTCGCCTAATCAGCGCCGTGCCTCTGTTATTGATCATATCATATGCACAGCTGTTAAATACAGGAAATTCCGACTAGAGAAATAATTTTCCCGCATCGCTTTGGCGCCCCCCCCATGCGCTGCGCCCCTATGCATTGCATATAGGGCATACCCACTTTTTGCGCCACTGTCCATCCATCCATGATTCATAATAGGCAGGCGCTTCATGTTTACTTTTAAGAAGGTTAATGTGATTTTCTTTAAACTGATGGTTTTAAACAAAAAAAAACAACAACAATAATATTTTAATTTTCCACCAAAGATTGCTAATAGTTATTATGATGTTTTCGTGTTATTACATATGCAACACATGTGAGCACCTTTAATAGAGAAATCAAACAAACCAAAATACCAGAGACAAGTTAAAATAAACAAACCATGCATCCAACTCATGCTTAATAATTGTGCCTTTTCAGTTTTTATGACATTATGTGTTATGTAAATGTCACTTTCAATTGCCTAGTTATATAACTCGTTTTATGTTTGTGCAAAGCTTCTATTATTATTAGAGACTCTAAATAGAAAAGAAGGATGTCTGCTCATGTTTTCACTATATGGCTGAAGAAGCACAATATTAATCCAAACCATCCTGTTATATTACTTGGATAAATTTGTATTCTGAAAATAATATCATGCGATATCCATGTTTTATTTGCTCTATCTGGGTCTATAAAAAGGCATTGAACTGATACAATAATTATTTAATTATGTAACCTCCCAGTTCAGTTTTGTATTGAGTGCTGCGTACCATATACAGAAAGTATGATATGGAAATATCTTGAATATGCTAAAAAAAAATACCATCCTAAAGATTCTGTTCAAAATGTGGTTTAATAAATTCCTCTTCTGAGTTTCCAGTTAAATATAAACGTCCTAAGTCCAGTAAGGACACTTACTTCCGTACATAAAGATCAGGACATAAGACAGGAGGCATTAAACTGTGGACATAAACATCCGTCTACAAAGATCAGCTGGTATCACTGGTGCGCAGCTGCCTACAGAATGGCTCGTCATGAAAGGCTTTACCTGCTGCCTACAGGTGAAGGCAGAGACTAAAAACTCTGCTCCAGGTGAGGCTCGAACTCACAACCTCGGCATTGCTCTGCTGAATACTGTCGTATAAGTACCGCGCGCTAACCGATTGCGCCACTGGAGCTTCGGCGACACGGGGCCAGGAAATCGGTTTAAGAAAGCGCAGAGGCCCGGAGGACGGGAGGAAAGTGTAATTTATTTAGTTACGTTTTGTTTCTCGAAGCGTGTAAACGGGAGGATTTATCCTGACTGCATTAAAGGTTCATGGGAGGCCGGTGCTCAGAGTCCAGCAGAGAAAAGCTCCCAAAAAGCCGAATCACGTGTTGCGTTCATGTACCTCTCACAAAACTCGAATAAAAACGTGAGTATTTTATAAAAGTATAAGTAGACCGTATTAATGAAGCCTAACACTTTAATCTTTATTTCAGCAAGGGAGAAGGAAAATGTAACACACATAATTCTTTAAATCAGTGTGCTGGTGAGATTTTGAAAGCTCGACTCCACTTATCTGCTTCCATAGCAAATCACCAATAATAAATGTTTTACTTTTGTTTCAATTAGTGAAAAGAGACAATAAAGATATGCAGATTTTTGTTATACAGTCTTGAGTGGCATAATGGAAATTATTCTGTCATCTTAAAATTACAGTTGATGCCAAACAATAACCTGCTAAAACAGAAAATTCATAAAAACACAATGAGAGAAAAATATTTGGGGGAAATAATAAGAACTTTATAAGAAATATGTTTAATGGGAAAAAAATCTTTAGAGTCACAGCATTCGAGCAGTAGTGTGTAAGAGTACTCAGACTCTTTGTATGAAGTAATGTTTTTGTAAACAAGTAATTCATTATCTACGTGCTAGTAGGTTATTTCCAATCCTACAGGTGTGCCAGCTCATCGAGAACGTAAATGGCACGTGCTTTATGTGGCGGAAGCATCTTCTAGAGGGAAGGCATCCAAATTATACCTGGGTTAAACACTCAACACAACAGATGTTTTCATTAAGTTTCTCGATAACACAAATATCTGATCAGCCAATCAACGTGCAGGAACTGTGTGGCAATATGGATCAGAACTGTTTTCCAGCACCTATGCTACGAGGATTAAGGTCTGATCACAAAAGAGGATCTAACGCAGAACTCGCATGGTGACCCTAATAAAGTGGCCAGTGAAGTCTCAAGGAGCTCCACTTTAAATAAGACACTAACAGCAGGGAGCTCCATAGGATAAAGCTGTACCACTGCAAGAGCTAGCTTTGGCCTAAAGTAGTCACCCAAACTTAAAGTTGTTGCTGGTTACATGGTAAAAGAACAGAGACAGCTATACAGTGAACATGAGTGAAGATAAATGCACAGAAGACCTCAAGACTGTATACCATGCACAAGGAAAGTGTTTTGTTTTTTTTGTTTTTTTTAAATGACAGCACCCTTACCTCCAAGTTAGAGTTACAATTTAATAATTTAACCATTTTAAAAAACAATTATGCTCAATATTAGGCTTATTTTAAGGCTTTTATTTTGTTACACTCACTGGGTGAGTCAAGCTTATCAAATTACAAACGTCTAAAATGGACAAGCTTGGACACACTCCCCTGTTAAAGTGAATGGTTGAGTGTGTGCAGACTTGACTGGTACTGCACATTATTACACTAAACCCTTCCTATATTTGCCTATATTTGCAATCAAAATCAACCATTGCCAAGCCAGCTGAGGGCATTAACTCCTTCATCCAGGAATTGCCTCTGCACTCATCACAAGGCAAGAACCCACTGCACCAGCAGAAAGTCTAACAGATCCAAGGATTTTGTTCCGATACCGAATGGCAGTCAGTGTGCCATTGCCTACCCTGTAGAGGTCTAGCCATGCCTCTCCATACCGTCACACCAGTCATACTCAATGGTATTACAGGCAGCATAACAGTTTCCATGGCTTCTTGTCACTGGATCGATCAAATGTCCCTCAGTGACATTGCATGGTCACATGGAGCAGTTCATTATAAACTTGCCATGCAGTAGGTGTGGCAAGTTACTTTTGACTTTAATATCAAAAACTTGCACCAGTCTGTAAAAATCATGCAGCAACAGTTTAAAGACATCTTAGGAATAGGCATGTGCTATGTTGTTAACATGTCAAGAACTAGAGTGGTGCATTTACAACTCATTGTTCAAAGTGAAGTCAGAATAAAGCAGCCTTTTATTGCAGCATACAGTTCAAGACCAACACACTACATAGGACACACTGCCCATCTTCAAACCCCAGCCTTGATCTGGCTGTTGGCCGGCAGTGGCTTGCCCATGTGGATCCCCACCGTCAGGCCAAACTCTTTGCTGGCATATTTCTCGTGGACCTCGGGCTTCAGCTGGAAACCCTTCTCCTTGTCAAAGTAGTCCAAGGGAGCAAAGTAGAGCGGCACTTCCCCACAGAGGTTTTGCAGTCGTGTATGCCAGCTCTCCAGCATGGAGCTGCGAGCCTCAGCAGGAACATGAGCAG
>VUQJ01014634.1:1098-21869 GCA_015108635.1 Andinoacara biseriatus
AAAAAGAAGAAATGAAATATGAACCCACCAAAATGCTTTGGAGGACAGAAAATCCCTCAAATCTGCCATAAATGAAAGAATTCAGCAGAAAGATTAATTTAAATAAAAAAGTGAAGCTTCCTTTTTCAAAAGGAGATGACATCTGCTGATATGTCAAATAAATTATTGAATAAGCTAATATCCTTTTAGGCATATTAATATTTGCTGTAAAAGACTCGGGCGACTCTGTAAAGTCCCTGTTGGGATTGTATGTGAGTCCCCGTGTGTGTGTGTGTGTGTGTGTGTGTGTGTGAGACGAGCCGGTCTCAGGTGTGTCTCCGTCTTGCTGCAGCGTATTCCTGCGCTCTGCTAAGAGACATCCTGCTGCAGGGTCGACTCTACATCTCCAGGAACTGGCTGTGTTTCTACGCCAACCTGTTCGGGAAAGACATCAAGGTGAGTCGTCCTGCTGCTGTTCACGAGGTCTGTAATGTGTGACGTCTGCCATTCAGTTCCCAAAGAATAACTGTCACCGTGAGCATGTGAGCCCAGCAGTGACTATTGGTTGCGGTGGAAGTTTCTGACCTACAACTCACGGAGTTGCTGATGTGGAGTAACAAAATCTGAAAGAGTGGATGTTGGAGGAACTGCAGCCTGGAGGTTGGAATTCGGTGTTTGGACTCCTTAAGGGAAACTTTAAAGTTACAGCACACAGATTTAACCCTGTTGGTGAAGCTGGATTTTAAAGAAGCTTCAGTTTTTAGAGCTTGGGCAGCATCCATCCATCGAGTGTGAGTACAGATGATGTCACTGGGTTGATGTCCTGTATTAGTTTGTTTTACAGTGACCGAACCGATAACTGAGGAAAGCAGCCTACACTTAAACAAGGAAACACTGTCCACGCTCACTCTGTCTCTTAAGCAGGACGTGGATCTTTGCGGGTGGCTAGCTCCACCTGTTAGCCGTAACGTTCAGGTCGAGGTGCTTTGCCGGGCCACCGAGCAGAAGTCCCCCCCCCCCCCAGCCACCAGCCTGGTTCTGCTGGAGGTTTCTTCCTGTTAAAAGGGAGTTTTTCCTTCCCACTGTCGCCAAGTGCTGCTCATAGGGGGGTCATCTGATTGTTGGGTCTTTAACTTTCCATATAAAGCAAACTGAAGTGACTGTGATTTATGACTTGGTGCTATAAAAATAAAATGGAGTTGAATTAAAGATGAGGTCACCTGAGCATCTTTCTCATACTTATTGTGTGACTTTGTGTGTTTCCTGGATCAGGTGTGTATACCGGTGGTGTCGGTCCGGCTGGTAAAGAAGCACAAGACAGCAGGTCTGGTGCCAAACGGCCTCGCCATCACCATGGACACGGGACAGAAGGTATCCTACTTTTACCGCAGAGAAGCGTCACGTGATTGAGTTTTCTTTTTGACTCCGCCAGCTGCAGAATGATGACATCATCTGGAGAGCTTTCCCTCTAAATGAACAGATTATACTCCAAAACAAAGGAGCGTGTCATCTTTCAGCTCATGTCGTTCCCGTCACCATAGGACTGTCGCACGACTCCCACAGAGACCTGTTTGAAGCACCTTAGAAGTTACGTATGAGTGTCTGTCTATCCCCCCCCCCACATGTCCGGGTGGGGATGCGAGCGCTGGCTCGAGCTGGATTTGCTGCCACTCAGAGAAGAACTGAAGTTTTGAGATGGTCAGCATTCGAGGGTTTTTTCTTCCAGTTTGAGTATTTAACCTTCGTCTGCAGGCTGCATATAAGATTATTTTCATTTAGTTAATGAGGCTTTAAAAACTTGTTTGAGAATTTGCTCAGTCATTTGAGAGGAGTTTGGAGTTTACTCCTGCACATCGGGGGGAGCCAGCTGAGGTGGTTCATCCAGCCAGGATGGCTCCTGGGCGCCTCCTACTTGGGGAAGATCCAGGAGAGCTTGTATCTCTCTGCTGGCCTGGGGACTCCTCGGTGTCCCCCCTGGATGAGCTGGAGGAAGGTCTTTGCTTAGAAACAAAATGGATGGTGGCTGTAAATTTGAAAGCCTGCAAAACTGGAGGACTCAGACGACCGACTCTAACATGCCCGGTGTCTTTGTTTTCTGTCTTCAGTACGTGTTTGTGTCCCTGCTGTCTCGAGACAGCGTCTATGACGTTCTCAGGAGGATCTGCACTCACCTCCAGGTGTGTCCAGCTGCAGTCTAAAGAAGTGTCGCTGTAAGCTGCAGCTTCATGTTACCCTGACCTGTCCTCCTCTATCTGTGTGCAGGTGAATGGGAAGAGCCTGAGTCTGAAGCAGTACCTGGAGGAGCCCAGCTCTCTGTCCATGGTAACACTTGCAGTCACAATGAGCTTTTTCTCATCAGCAGTCTCTAACTCTGCTCCGTCTCTGGCAGGACGAGTTTCCAGAGGTGTTGAAATGGAGGCGGAAACCATCACTTCCCGCCGTCTCCTCCTCCCTCCCCGACTTGCTGGGAAACTCCTCCCCCAGCCTCACTGCTGAGACCACCTTCAGCGCTCACACGCTCACAGGTAGCCGGGCCTCTTCGCCCACCTGCACATCCACAGATAACGATACGCTTACCCTCGTCTTCTCCTCCGTGTGTAGACAGCAGCCTGGAGACGGAGAAGATCCTGCTGGCAGAACCAGTACCTGAGCTGGGCCACACTGAGTACCAGCTGCTGAAACTGTTCATCCTGCTGTGAGTCCCACCGCCTCTGGAAAAATCACGATGTGACCCATAACTGTCCTTCATCACAGCCATGAAACTAAAAACATGTGAAGAATAATGTGTGATGCACAGAAATCTATAAGCTGAAGAAGCTACAGAGGGATGAAGCTGAGGAGCCACACCGTGAACATCAGAGTCGATGTGTGTGACTGAGAGGGAGACGGGCAGGTGAACATGCTGGGAGCAGAGGGCGTGAGTTTAAATAGCTGGGGTCAACCATCCAAAGAGAGGTGAGGGAGAGGGTGCAGCAGGGTGGAGCGGGTGGAGACGAGTGTCAGGGGTGATCTGTGACAGAAGAAGAGCAGCCAGAGTGAAAGGGAAGGTCTCCAGGATGTTGGTGAGACCTGCTGTGATGGATGGTCTGGAGGCTCTGACACAGAGACAGGAGGCCGAGCTGAAGATGCTCAGATGTTCACTGGGAGTGAGCAGGATGGAGAGGATTAGAGATGAGTCCATCAGAGTCAGGGAGGCTGAGATGGTTTGGACATGTGCAGAGGAGGGAGAGAAGATGGAGCTGCAGGCAGGAGGAACAGAGGAAGACCTCAGAGAAGATATAGTGAAAGAGGACATGCAGAGGATTGGAGTGACAATGGAGATGATCCAGGAAGCTTTAAAATCATTTGTTTTATCCAGTGTGACGTATTTGAGCTGTGATTTTAAGGCACTTGTGATGTTATGAATGTTTCAGGTTTGTTCATGTTGGGTCTTTTTTCTTCTACAAACCACCTCCGGGTTTAGTGGAACTTAACTAAAAAAATGTTGTCTTCATCACTCAACGTTTTAAATTATTTCCAGTTCAGTATTTTATTGTGAAACTCTGAAAAGCTTCTTTCAGCTTCCTGTTGTGTTTGCGGCGACTTTGGTCATGTGAGGTGTAATCAGGTGTGTTTTCTTTACCTGTCTTGTATCTCAGTGTCTTCCTGCTGGTCCTGTCATCCTGCTATCTCGCCTTCAGAGTTTGTCGTCTGGAGCAGCAGCTGAGCTTCCTGAGCAGCCAGCCGACGCTGAGAGAGAGGTATGCACCTGGAGTGGCACACCTGGCTGCAGCTGTGTGCAGGTGTTCTCTGACACGGTCAGGAGTTGTTTTTTTTGCTTGCGTCTCTGTTCATCCACCCTTGCTAGCGTGGCTAAGAATATATAAACCTGCTCTTTGAGGCAGGCCATTTTCTTTATTTTATAATTATCTAAAACAAATTATTGGAATCACATTAAATGCACAAAAGTAAGAAAACTTGTCTGGAGGATTATTTCTTTGTTGTAACGGTCTGGGACCGAACTCCACCCTCCGGGATGACCACGCTCACCCCCACAGGGCGGGTTTATCAGAGACTACCTTTGTGCAAAGTTTAGATAAATCCAATCATGGACCGTCAAATTAGAACAAACCCCACCCTAACGACATCCTACTCCAGGGTTATTCAGTTAGCGGCCCGCAGACCCCCTTTGACTGCCCCCCCCTCAACTGACCCAAAGTAAGCTGGAAAAACTAATTTAAATCATATTTGCTGTGAGAGTTTTAAAAATTCCCACCCTTCCTCTTGTACTTGAACACACCGCTCCCACTATCGTAGCAACGCCAGCCCAGAATACTCTCCCCAAGTACGACAACCATGAAAGGAAGTCACTGACAGGTCAGAAACGTAAAATTGAGAATGAAAATCGCCGTTTTTAACGCTGCCTGGACGGATAAACACGTGTTTATTTGATCCCAAAGACAAAACATGTCACTTCTCACACTGATGTCATTAAGTCAGCATTACTTTGAATTTGCAGGAGAAGCTTTAATTTTACAGTTACTAAATGTTCACTTGGTGCAGTTTCTTTTGTTGAAATATTTAAAGCTCAGCCTCAGGTGACCTTTCTAGTTCAAAAAATGCACTTTGGCAAACACATCTCAGAAGATTTTACTGTTGCAATAAGTTGTGCCACATTATTTTTCTATTAGATACTTTATTGTGTAACAGCAACAGGAAAATATAATCTACAGTAACTAAACATAACATCAAGTGAGAGTGCCAACAATGAGTATTAAACTATATATATATCCATATCGAAATGAAATAAAATATAAAAACCTAGGTAACGAAGAGGGTACAAGAGGGTAGTGCAAACTGCATTGATAAGTAATATAATATGTATTATATACACTATAAATAAATCTGTATCTGTCTGTACAAAAAGAATCTGGAAGACAGCAGCAAGAGGATATAATACAAAATTTTGTGTGCAGGATCTTGTGTCCTGACAGGTGTGTTTACCTGTCACACACAGAGTTATTATACAGTTTTATGGAGAACAGTAGGAATGATTTCCTGAGGCGTTCGTCATGGCAGTGAATCAGTCTGAGGGAGAAGGAGCTCTGCTGCCTCAGCAGTGTGGAGTGGAGAGGCTGAGATGGTTGTCCGTCATGGAGAGCAGTTTGTTCAGTGACCTTTGACCCTCACTGACTCAAACGTCTCCAAATTCTGACCTATGATGGTTCCAGCCTTGTGAATCAGTTTGTTGATCAACATATGGTCAATAGACGCCTTGTTAAAAATATTCTGGTCAAGGTTTGGGACAAATGTTAAAATCTGCAATGCACTTGAATTATTTTGCTCATCAATAAATGATGCAGTATTAAGCCTTTATTGTGAATTCCTTTATTTATTTTTATGATTTAATTCAGGTGGAACCATATTTACAGTTAAGGCTCAAGAAATAATATAAGTAGGGGTTTTTTGCCCAGTGGCATCTCAAAATTTTCAAATCTGGCCCAGAAGAAAAACTAATTGAACGGGCCTGACCGACTCTAAGCTTTCTACTGCATGGCTCTGAACAGGAGTGGCCCTCCAGTCTCATTCTGTGTAATGACAAGTTAAGGCTTTCTATTCTAAACACAAAACATTTGAATGATTTCTTCTTGGAAGCCGTCAATCATGAACTCACAGAAATGTGCACGCTGCTTTTCCAGGTGTGGAGAGGTGCCCTGCTGGCTGGCCAATCAGAAGACGGGAACCTGATCGCTCATGAAGAGAACGTTTGCCTTTTATAGAATTAGCTGTAATTGAGAGGAGACGGCTCTCGGGAGGAGGAAGGAGCCGTCAGCGGCTAAACTCTGACCCCCGGGACCTGGTTACCATAGAGACGTCACAATAGTCAACACTAACCTTTGACCTTTGAGACAGAAATGTTGCAGTGTGCATTGCTGGTTCAAAGAAAGCTCAGGGGGTCCTGAAGACAGAAACTATGTTGTAAGATACAAAAGTGTGCAGACATATTTGGTTCTTTAGACGCTCGCGCCTGTTTTCCCCCTCAGCATCAGGGAGGTGTCCCCACATCCGGCTCCCCATCGGCTGCGAGAAGATCCAAACATCATGGAGGACCTCGGGCACAGCGAGGCGTGAACACGAGCACCCCTCGTGCTGTAGGAACATAAACTGTATGTAGAACATGGACACAGCCACCATAACGTGACCCACTCTTTGAGGACAGACGTTCATCATCTCCATCCTGGTGCTTTAAAGGCAGGTGTGGGTCCGCCCGAAATCCTTCCCTGCTGTTTGTCCGGTTTTGACCCGAAACCAGCGACTGACGCCTTAAACTCATCAGGAATGTGTTTACTGAGGCCATAGAACACGTCAGACTGCCCCCTCCTGGCCACTGGAAAGAATACAGGTTTTTGAATGAATGCTGAACTGGTTTTAGGGTGAGTTGTTACCTGAAGCGAAGCAGGTGAAGTATCTTCCTAATCCGGGTTAGGACCGTTACTGAGATGAGAGTGTTGAGCCAGAACGCAGATTTTTCAAATGTATCCTTCACTCCATGTTCTGACCCTGTGGGTGGCGACAGATGCAAGCAGCTGGAGGACCATCCCGCTTCCGATTCAGGGAAGAAATAATGGACCAGGGGTCGTCCTCCTCAGCCTCTTCGTGCAAACTCCGAGCTCTCGACCTGAAACCAAGACGACGTCCTGCTGGAAAACCACCTCTTGTATTCCACAAAGACCTCAGTTTCCAAATCCAAGACTGTGAAATCACACTGAATCCCACCTGGTTTAAATAAAGTTACCTTTATTAAAGGAGCAGCCAGCTCATCTTCACCAGACTGGATTCATGGCTGCGTTTCTCGGCTGGCTGGGAAGACTTCCAGATTCCCATAGAAGGAAGTGAAAGTTTTCCATAGGATAAACACATCTGGAATTCTCTGCTTTGACCTCAGCTGACCCTCGGATAGGCACATACAGTAGATCCAGAGAAACCCTCCAAACACCTGCTGTGAATGAAGCAGGTAAACATGTTAGTCATCCTCAGTGTTGCTCAGGATTAATAAGCTCAGCTCGCTGCAGCATTTTATGGCTCTTTCTCCTCATATCTACACAAATGTTGTGTAAACACTGGAGAAGAGCACGGTGCTCCCCTCACTGCTCACCTCTGCATTCATAACAATTCAGAACTGAAGGTTTCTCAGACAATAAAGAGCAGCAGAATAATGATGGTTAATAAACAGGCTCAGTCGCTGCCTTACGTTCAAGCCGTAGCATCAAGATTTGAAATGTTTTTATACAGAAAATCTCACTTTTCTCAACCTGAATCCAATGTTCATATTTCCCTCTGATCGATATTTTATCTGATTGGTTGTTTGTATTAAGTGTGATGAATGTGCACAAAGATGATCTTAATTAAAGCTGTTATTTTTACTCTGCCGTGCATCATTTCTCCTTTGACATGACTGAAAATAAACGCAGTAACATTGTAACATTTTATGATCAGCTTATTTGTTTGTGAAAGTCTTAATTTGTAGTTAAATGATGGACCGAAGCTGAACGTTTCCCCCTGAGGCGTCGAGGAGGAGCGACGACTCGCTTGAAGCGCAAAATGTTTGTAAAGGTGTGTCGCACCAACTGTGAACATAATGTTCAAATACACCGATGGCGACGCTATAAAAGAAAAAATTCTGCAGGTTAGACGCCAGAAATGTTGCTGTGAAACTCCAAAACCTGAAAAAGAAGATTTAAAAATATTGTTTTATAAATTATTGAGCGTTAAGTTAGATACTCGTTCATGTTGTTCCAAAACCTTTGACCTTTTCTTTTTATCAGTGCTTCATTTTAACTGCTAATAATTACTTTCATAATTATTCATTTATAATGGCACATTGATGGATTACATTGGTAAATATTTTTTAGCGCTAAGAAACAATGTTTCTAATGTAATTATGCTGCTCGTTCATGCGTCACAGTATGAATTGGCAGACTTCACACCTGAAATATGAATATGGCAAAACCATTTTTGGTTCTTTGTACAGTAAATGTGGGATCTGAACCTAATAAGGAAGTTCATAAACTTCCGTGACCTCGAGCTGTTCACCAACCAGGGAGCGAAATGTCCCGAACGCCTCGGCTCCCTTTGAATCCGATCGCGATGAGTCGCTGACTCGTTCTCTTCCTGTCTTTAAAGGAACGCCAGTGTCCCAGAAATCACATGAACCACATTCAGGAACCATCTTCATGCATGCTGTCAGTAACACAGAACCCTTCCAGTGAGTCTCCCGGAATATTTTTCCATGACTGTCTTTACTGTAAGTTAGTACTACTGGATTAGGGGGCACGTCCACCATAAAACCTCCAACATCCAAATTCTCTATTCAAAGCTGTGCTTTGCAGGTGACCTGAAGAACCTCGTCCAGTTCTTCCATCCAGGCCTCCTCAGAGAACATTGACTTTCTCACGGCCGTTTAACTTTCCCAGGTTTCCTGTAGTAATGTGAAGTTCTCCTGCTTTTCCCATTTTTCCTTCATGTACGCTGTGTTTTCGGCACCTTCATTATAGTCAGAAATCATCACTCTGGAAGCTAACTGAAAGGAAACTCAATGAAAAAAAAGGAAAACACCCTGCAATCATCACATGAACCACTGTGAATCCAATATGGCCTCAGAGAGGGCGGCGGACGCTGGAAGAGAGTTCATCCAGAGGCCTCTAAGCTCCTGGCTCATTAGCACCATCAGCAGCCTCCACCTGAACAACGGGGAGTCGGTCACAGCTTTTTTCACTCTGAGTGAAAAGCTGTGTGAGTTAAATCAGGTTTAAATAAACTCAGAGTTAGAATAGAATAGAATAGAATAGAATAGAATGCCTTTATTGTCATTATACAGGATGTACAATGAGATTGGAGAGTTTGTTAACCCTAAGATGAAGGAAGGTTTTCTGTTCCAAAGACAACTAAAACTCTGAGTTACCGAGGACACTGAACCTGAATACTGTGAATCAAGTTTAACTTAGCCTGGTTTAACTTAGCCAGGCTTTCTTTAAGCCGGTCAGAGACTCTGGGCATCATAGTTGTGGTTATCAGCTCTCTTGGTTTACCTCCACTTTCTGCTTCAGGCTCACATTAATGCGAGCATGTGACACATCGTTTGACTTCCTCTCACAAACAGCCGTCGTTGGGCAGCTCGACCATCTCCGGTCAGAGACCCGAAGGCCGCAGGAAGCTGTTTTACGTGTTCTTTCACAGACGTGAAGAAGGACGCTGCAGATGTCAACATGAGTGATTCTCTGGAAATAAAAATATATTTGTTAGATTCAAAGATTGTACAGTTTTTGAAGGCTACCTTTCCCAATTTTCCAGTAATCACAAGAAAAACATTTGATTATTTTATTAAAAAATATATGCTAACAGGGTTAGAATTAGAATACCAGAGTTGAATGGCTGTATTGCTGTTAATTGTAGATTATGACATAAATGTGACAAATACACAGATCCACAGAAAATATATTGGTTATAGGGTTGCACATGTCTTGGGACACAACTTACATTGCATGATTCATTCATCCATTCCTCCAATTAACTAAACGAGGCATCAAAATGGTTTGTAACTTATTTTAACTTCTATATTTGACATGCAATTTGATTATCAAGAAGTTGGGACATAAGGAAAATGCTAATGTGATGTTTTTTTTCATATTTATTATGTATTTTTCATTAAAACCTCTATTTAATATCTATATTTATTAATTTGTAGTTTTGATTTTTTTTTTATATTTATTTACATTTGTATTTATTTTTAATATTGACACTAATGACATTCCATAGAGTGGCCTTGACGGATTCAGTCTGGGCGGGACAGGAGCTCGGCAGTGGAGCTCGTGACGTAGGACTCGGTGGAGCTCGTTATACTTCGGGCTGAGACCGAGGCGGGAATCTTGTTGGTTTAGACGCTAGGAGGCTAACTTTATCCAGGTTAGTTTTTTTTTTAATCTAAATAATAACGTTTATTCATTCATGAATTCAAAATAGAAGCCGTTTGATATTTATGATTTAGTTAAAACCGAGCTGTGTCCGCTTGTTCACTTTAAACCGAACAGGCGTTATTAACAACCATTTTTTAATCCTTTAATAGCTCGAGCTGATATTAGCATTGGGGGGCTGTACTCTTTTGTAATATATATACATATTATATCTTTGCTAGCAGAAAAAGTTGGAAAGATGGCATCAGTCAGAAAACAGATGAAGAAAAAGCACCCGGAGGAAAAGGCAGATAAAAAGACTTTTGATTTTATTCCTGTGGATGAGAAGGAGCTGAGCGGCTCCGAGGATGAAGTCAGAGAAGGTGAGCCAGGTGTGGGGTCACCTGGATGACTTCAGGAGCTGATTTTAAGGTGCTACATTTATAATTTGATGACTGTTTTTAGATGAAACTCCAATAGTGGACAAACTGGCAAAGAAGAGACCGGCTGACTTTGAGGAGGAGGAGGAGGTGGCACCCAGTGCTGTGGGGTATTTATTCTTTCATAATTCATGGTTTTGTCTTTAAAGTCATCACAAAATAGAAAAATAATTACTATAGTTTCCTGTATATTAAGATGATGCTTTTAAATATAATGTTTTGTGACGATATTAATCTCACTGTCTTCACATTTAAACTGACTGATTTTTCTGTGGCAGCTCCAGTTTAATGAAACCTTTATTTCATCCTGATTAATGTGCATTTATCGTGGTGCGTCTCAGTGTTTTTGTCTCTTTTCACATCCAGAAATGAGGTGCAGTCCATGTTGGAGAGGTTTGGAGGTAAGGAGCTGCTTTTATTGAATTTGCTGGAAAAATCATTACGTTTGTCGCTGTGTTTGGTCCGTGTTACACCAGCTGTGCTTTGTCAGTATAACACAACACGTTTTAGCTGTTTGGTGTAAGAATTTGTTGTCAGAAAAGCATCTGTGTGTCCTGGTGTTTTATCAACACGTTATTAAGTGACAGTAAACCAGCCCTCTGTGTGCTCTCTGCTTCCAGCTGATATCAGCAAGGTGATGCAGGCCAAGAAGAAACGTCTGGAGTGTCTGACGAAGAACTACATGAAGGGAAGCCAACACAAGTTGGAGCAGCTGTGGAACAACTACCACAGCCAGAGGTTTCTCCTCCTTCCTCCACCTTAGGAAAACTCACAGAAACGGTTAAAATTCAGTCTTTGAGATGAGAAAAATCTCCATACCCTTTAAAACGGACTCCAGAATCATAACACAGCTTCCTGTGAATCACTACAAACTCTAAACTTAAACTTGAGGAAATGTCTTCATCATTTAGTTGTCAAACAAGGATGCAGCTACATGGGCTCTGTCACCTGTGAGCCAGCTGAGTAACCACCAACAAGAAGCTGTAGCCTCATGTGACTTTCTCTTTGGGTAGTCATTTTACATTCAAAGGAAACATTCATAGAAGCACGAGTGTTGGCAGCTCTGATAGCAGTGAAACCACAAGGCAAGCATGTATGATGTCTGAGATGGTCCTGCAGAGCTGATCCGGAGCCTGTGTGAAAAACAACAGTGACTTACAACACAAAAAGGCTTCCCACAAATGCATGTTAAATTCAGCTTTCGATATCAGACAGATGTTAAAAAGGTGAATCGATATCTTGATTATCTGAAATGATTTCAGCTTCTTTGTGTGCTTGCAGGCAGAAGATAACCCAGCAGTACTCCCTGCAGGTGTCCTCGGCGCTGCAGCAGTGGGAGACCGAAGCCCAGCGAGCTGAGGATCAGGAGGAGAAACTCAACGTCAGTCCACGCCTCCTTTCCCATCACATACCCATGCTGCACTCTCACTGTATGAAAACACCAAACACAGAGGGGATGGATAGCTTTGAAGCCAGCGTCCTGCACACTGACATGTATTCAGGAGGTTAACCTGCTTGACTTTGTGACGGTTTATGAGGAATCATCACTGATGGAGTCTCTTCTTTTCTCTGTTTGCAGAACCTGTTCCGGCAGCAGCAGAAAATCCTGCAGCAGGCCCGAGTCGTGCGGAACCAGAAGCTGAAGACTGTCAAAGAGCTGTACGAGCAGTTTGTCAAGGTGAAGCATTTCAAAACCAGCTCAGCTTTTACTTCCAGTTTAGTCTGAAGATATCATGGCTTTTCCCTGTCCTGCATATGAGAGAGCTCAGGAATAATAAGAAGGTTCAGGCTTCCCAGTAAGCTTGGTGGCCTTCCCCTATAGGTGTGAATGGTCGCCTGCGTCTGTGCGGTAACTAAATGAAATGCTTCAAAAACAAGCCCATATTGCACAGAGGGGCTCAGGACCGTGCTAACCAGCCCTACTGGGGTTAACGCAGACCTGCAAACCTCCCAGGGTATCTGATCTTCCCGCAGCTCTTCTGAGGATTTTATCTGTCTTGGTGTCTCTGCATGTAATCTCAGTTTGTTTTAAAGCTGGAAATGTGAAAATCAGGCTGAATGCTCTTTTTTTTCTTTTTCTTTCTCTAGAACATGGAGGACATGGAGAAGAGCCACGAGTCTTTCCTGCAGGGGGCGCAACAAGAGCTGAGGAAGGAGATGGCCTCCCTGCAGAAGAAGATCCTCATGGACATGGTGGGTTCAGTCAATACAATACAGCAATGAATACTCTGCATACTGACAGGAAAGGGAAGTTTAGTCATTTACGTAGTTTTCAAAATAAAATCCCCACGTCTCCCCAGGCCACAGCTGTAAATAATATGTTCTTAATTTGTCTGCCTGGTTAAATAAAGGTTTAAATTTAAAGAATTTAAAATGTCTCTGTGAAGAAGATGATAAAGATGATCCAAGGCCACAACTGAATATTTAAGGCAGTGAAACAGGAGATTTTTCATATAAACTGATCTGAGGGTCAGAGGTCGGGAGGATTTATCTGTGGCGTAAACGTCGACAGAGTTGGGAGCTTTTATGAGGAGCTTTGTGTCGTACGTAAGGCCAGCCCGCCACAGACCCGCCTCCTTCGCCCTCCTCCGCCATGGAACGTTCTTAGATACTTCTGAGTCTGCAAAGAAACCCTGACAAACATGAATACTGACACGGTCTGATCGGAGAATGATGCTGGTGTGTGTTTCCACAGCAACAGCAGGAGATGGCGACGGTCCGGAAGTCCCTGAAGACGATGCTCTTCTAGGCCGCCGCCGGCTCGGTTCCCGCTTTCAGGAGGGTCCTGCTCAAAGTTTGTTCTGCTCGTTCCTCACGGTTCTTACTGGTCTCATAAAAATCTGAACTGTTCTCACATCATAGTTCTGATTTCACTGCTGTGTGTCCAGAGGAGCACGCAGAGCTGCCTCTGTGATGATACCTTTGTAACTTTAATGACGATGGGTTTGTGATTCTTTGTTCCTGAGGTTAGAAAAATAAAGAACATGTTGGTGATACAGCTGCAGCTTTGATTAGTCTGATTTTTAATTGTTTTTTGAAACATGTCCTTAAGCTCAGTATGATTTTGTAACAAGCTGAGAATAAATTCAGGTTTACTTTGAGATGAAACACAAAAAAGCACCTTGTGTATTCACATGAACTACCTTTTTGTCACCAAACTCTGTTAGTCTCTGTTAGTTTACTCCTTAAATTTTAAAGGCTTTTATGAAATCTGGTTTCCTTAGCCTTCACCACACAGAAGAATAATATCAATGCAACAAATCAGGACATTATCTTTTATTGTTTTTCAGTCAGGTTTGTTCAGAGTGTGATTTGAATCTTTGTGCAGCCATTTATTTGCTCTGAAACTGGAAACATCAGGTATAAGTGAGTGAGGTTGCAGTTCTTTGAAGCCCTGAAGTGTGGCAGTATTCAGTGATGGGAGAATGAGAGAAAACTGCTTTTGCATAAAACAGGTAATGAAAGAGAACTTCAGCTGAAGCTTTTTCTGAGGTTTTTTTTGTCTGAGGGAGTCTCTGGAGTTCTGACCAGTCTGACACTGGGAGCCCAAACTGGCGCCTCGCTGAAGCAACAGATGAGCACGAGGTTACGGGGCACGATTCAGGTAACAAAATCCAAATACTGCCAAAAGTATTCGCTCGTCTGCCTTCGCAGCACATGAACCTGAGTGACATCACATTCTGAATCCATCAGGTTTAATATGTCGGCTCACCCTCTGCAGCTGTAACAGCTTCATCTCCACTGCTCTAGAGTCCAGTGGCGGCGTGCTTTACACCACTGCATCCACGCTCTGCATGGAGCTTGGTGATGGAAGGATGCAGCTGCCATGGAAACCCATTAATGAAGCTCTCTCTGTTCTCGAGCTGATCTGAAGGCCACATGAAGGTTGGAGGTCTGCAGTGACTGACCCCACTCTGTGATTATACGTGACCTACCACTTCATGGCTGTTGTTGTTCCCAATGGCTTCACTTTGTTATAATCCCACTAACAGCTGACTGTGGAATATTTAGCAGTGAGGAAATATTTAGCAATTCAGGACTGGACTTGTTGCACAGGTATCATCCTGTGTTCCACTGGAACACCTAAATTCAGTGATTTGGATGGTGAGTGAATACTTTTGGCAATATGGTGTCTCACAGATTAACTTTTGATTTTACATCCTTCTTACACACTCTTGGATCTGTGTGATGTCAGAAAGCAGGGATATCCTTATATGGTCATCGGGCACATCGGGCCCACCCACCATCTAAACTAAAACGTGTCAGACAGGATGAGCTGAGGGGCTGCTGGATGAGATAAAGAAGGATTATTTTAATCAGTGAATCATGCAAAACTGCTTTAACAGAGTCCAAGAATAAACACTGAAAATGATCAGGGGAGGTTTTCTTCTCCAGTCGAATCTTTAATCCTGTAGATTCATTTTTTTATAATTATGAAACCCAAAACATGTCTCTTATTTTTTTTTATATAGATTTTTTTTTATCAAGGTTGATTTAGTAACTCCAAATATTTTAATTTTACTCAGAGGCTGATTTATCAGAAGTTTTTTTTATTCTTATTTCACAGTTTGTATAGTAACTGAGAATTTTAAAAAGATGTTTTTCCTGCTGCCATTATTCTGGCTCCTGCATTGCTGTGTGGCAGAGAAGAAAGCTCTGCAGAGGGTGGTGAAGGCTGTTGGAATCAGCTTCTCCACCACCACCACCACCATTTACACCTCCAGATGCAGCAAAAAGGGCTACCTGCATCCTGAAGGACCCCACACATCCAGCACACACACTTTTGTTCCCCTCCCCTCAGGCAGGAGGCTGAGGAGCATTGAGAGCAGGAACACCAGACTGAGGAGCAGCTTCTTCCCTGAAGCTGAGAGACTGTTGAACTCTGGTGGGGATGTGTAGCTGCACTGCTCTCCCTCCATCAATCCCTGCACACACTCGTGTTGTTATTGCACAATCATCACTGCTGTGGCACCAAATGACCCTAGCTTTATTCCATCTCAAACTGTAATTTAATTTATATATAATTCAATTATGTGTGTGTGTATGTATATTTTTCTTTTATATTCTTCGTTAAGGGCAACACTGGGACCTGAGGACAGAAATTTCCTTCCGCTGCAGGTAAATGTGACGCGAATGACAATAAATAATCCTTGAAAATCATCGTTCTGCGCTTCGCGTCCTGTCGTTATGTGTAAATGTGGTGATTAAATTAAACGTTTTATGAAACGATGAATGTGAAACCAAAGCAAAGATTAATCTGTTGTCTCCAAGCTGAAAGGCTTTCTGCTCAGAGGACTCTCGGGTACGTTTGGCAGTGACACCGGAAATGCCCGCTCTTACTGTGAAGTGCACTTCCTGTTTAGGTGTCCGGTGGACTGTCCGTCAGTGACGCATGAAAGGAGCGAAACTTTGAGGTGAGTGGCTTAGATGTTAGCAATTTTAGTGTTGTTCCTGTGCAGCGGTGGACGTGAGGTGATTTTCCGTGTTTTTCATGGTTTCGTTGGGCGGTGAGGTCTTTGTTTGTGCCTCCCTGAGCTAACTGAGCTAGCACTCGGCGCGCTTTCATTGAAAGAGTTTTAGCCTCTAATCTTTCCTTTCGTTCCTCAGATACTTGATATGAGTCTGAATCTCAGGTGATTCGGGAACCAGGTGTTTGCCGGAGCTCGAGGAAGAAGAGAAGACTATGGAAGAGATTTTAGGGGACAGCCCCTGTTCGTCGGAGCCGGACAGCCCCGGAGGTCTGAACCGAGGCTGCCTCTTGGACCCGGAAGACGTCCTGTACCATGAGCTGCCCGTCGTCGTCCCAGAAACCCCCAGGTACCTGAGACCCAGCGGGATTCACCGCTGCACACATACAGGGGACCGTGCTGGTCGGGTTCCCCTGCTAGAATGGGCGATGCACCCGGCAGTACAGTCTGAGTTGTTATTTGCCACAAACGTGCGTTTCTCTTTGTGAACATCGTTAAAGAGATCACACACAGTATTAGGTGGCTCCAGAGGGTTGTGGTTTACACATATTAGCTTGGCAAGTTCAATGTTGCTGGTTTGATTTCAGTCGGAAGAGCATCTGATGTAAAGGTGCAAATCAAACATGCAGAGGTGCTGGCTGTGGCGATCCTGTCACAAGGGAGGGGCTGAAAGCAGCTTTTTAGCAGGTAAATCTGCTCTGCAACACTTATTTTTTAGCAATGCAGAGGTTAGCTCTTCTCGGCCAAAATGTTTCTGTTCTCAGGCTTTTTGAATCACTTACGTACACGTTCATAATGACGACAGGCTTGGTAACGGCCTCGCTTGTTCTTTTCACTTTCACTCGAGAAGAACCACCAGGACTTTCCACATGTACAACAACATCAGCCCGTACTAACCCTGTTAGTAGATTTCAGATCTCCCAGCTCGGTGCATCTCCTGCCATCTGCCAGTGGACCACCAGCTTCCTGACAGACAGGAAACAGCAGGTGAGGTCAGAACAGGTGCGCCCCCAAGGATATTTCCTCCCCCCAGTGCTCTTCTCCTTCTCCACACTGATGGACCGTAGCCTCCTGCCTGAGGGGAGAAGGTCAAAAAGTCTGTGTCTAGAAAGTGGACGGTTTGGAGTTAAAGGGGTTTTCCAGCAGGATCCTTAGACTTTGACTTTCTGTTTCCTCAAACTGTCAGCGAGAGATTTCCTCTGAGACGTTCGTCCTCTCAGAGAAGGCGTCATTAACAGGAGAGGCTGCATCACCATGACAGGGCTGAGTACTCTTCATGCAGGAGTTGTTTAACAGACACCAGCAGCAGTCCTGTGTGGTCAATGAAAGAAAATCAAGAATAAAAAAAACTCCACCTTGAGTGTTCCCAGCAACCTTCTGTTCACACCACTGAGGAGAGACTCTAGGCTCACCAAGGCGTCGGGATTTTAACCTGCACACACTGAAATCAGCTGAGGTCAGGAGGAGCAGCCTCTCGCTGCTCTTTACTGACTCCGACATTTACAAAGCCGGACTTTTCAAATCAGGCCAAATCTGAGCGCTAGCACGACTGTCGGGACGGTGAGAGGAGTAAACTAGATTAAATCATTAAATTTGACTTCACTCTATTTTCAGGGGACATTTTTGTTTTGTTGCTTATTTATTTTTGTCTGTTTCCGTGGTGACGTGGTTTAAAGAGGTCTTTGAAAGTCTTAAGTTGAACTCATTTGTACTTGTGGACACCGTGTGCGGTGAATTCCACAGAGATGACCAGCTGCCTGACCACGAAAGACGTTTTTTTTTGGTTTTGTTTTGAGGTAACATCTGTGTCTTTGCCCCAGCCCACAGCTCGCCAAGCGGAGAAGGCGCCGGTGCATCGTAGAGGAGCGTTTCAACCCCGTGAGTCGCCGCGCTATGTGACTGATTCCCATCGTGATCCGCTCTTCACTGCCCACTCACTCTTTTTAATCATCCTCAGGTGCCGGTGGAGAGCTCTCCGGAACCAGAACGTCCCGCCGCCAGCGAGCGATGTTTTTCACATAAATCTAAACGCCGGCGATTGGCCAAGCACAGCAGCGGCTTCGTTCCCGCCTCCTCTCTGAGGACGTGTCCTCTGGGCAGCTGGCTGGAGGCCCCACAGTCCACCGTATCCTGTTCATCCTCCTCCTCCTCCTCCTCCTCCTCCTCCTCATCATCATCATCATCATCATCATCATCATCATCATCATCATCATCATCATCCTACCTCAGACCAGTATCCGTCCTCCAGTCGAGACCAAATGAGACGAATACTTCAGCGTCGCCATCGAGCTCTGAATCTCTGTCCTTCCTCACTGAAGAGGAGAGAAGGTGGCTGAACGGTGATGAAGGAGGCTCCTCAGCAGGTCTGCAATTTTCTGTCTGGTTCAGTTTTTATATAAAAAAAAACCACAAAGTGAAGCTGTTGCTTTCCACCAGAGTCCATTCACAAAAACCCGAATCCAGCCTCGTAGAAACCAGGAGCTGCTCTGCTGCTGTCATTGGTTAGCTGAGTTTGGATCGTTTATTGGGTCCAGATTAACAGCTTTTGGGTCCAGAGGCAGGGAGACTCTATTAGGTCACGCTGTCAGTGTCTCACTAACAAACTGACTTCAAACTCGGAGGATAGGTACGTGCTGCAGAATAACCTCCTCTGATCATGCTGTGATCACTGTCATCACTTTTTCCAGTGTCCATTCGGTTCTCAGCTGTCTCATCTCTGTATTTCCTGTATCTTTATCAACACTGAATGAATAAAAATCATGTATATACATGAATAAACTTTTTGACGGGCCTTTGAGCCGGTGACACATGTTCCTTGGAGCACCCTTGAATAAATGTCACATAAAGCGACCAGCAAGTAAAATTTTCTGAGGTAAAATATGCTGTTTTTCTTGGTGGAGTCTGGTGGAAACCTGGTGGTTTGCAACCTGCATTTATGATTAATGAAACAAAATCAACACAAGTCTGAAACATGAGCTGAACTTTTTCTGTTTCTCCTGCAGCTGCGGCGGAGCAGATCGTCATCAGCGACGATGAGGAGGCCGCTGTTCGTTCACTACAGCTGGAGGAAGACGAGGCGCTGGCCCGGAGCCTCCAGGTAGATGCTGACTCGGACGCCTATACCTCACCTGTGGCAGAGCGGACAGGTGTTCACGTCTCTGTTTGTTCCTTCAGGCTCAGTTTGACCATGAGGAGTACCAGTTGCACAGCAGACACCAGCATCATCATCATCACCAGCGTCATCTTCATCAGGAGAGCCACCACCCAGTGAGGCAGAATAAAAGAAGTGTGCAGATGTTTTGGTTTGATTTGGTGACTGAGGTGTGAACTTCTCTCTGCAGTTTTATCCGTACATGGAGCCCCGCTGGATGTCTCAGGTGCTCGCTGCCGTCTCTCCTCTGGTGGGGCTTGAAGAAGGTAAGGACCAAAGTATCGGGCGGAATCACTCCAGAGCTGAGGGAGTAAAACTACAGAGACTCGCGCAAACCTGATTGGTCAATGGAACAGAGAGTAAACCTGTATCTGTCAGTCTGCACGCGTCTGTTTTAGAGCTTTAATTGGATTTCAGCAGTTTCACTTGTGATGCAGCTGATGTGTTTCCACAGACCTGATTGGTCAACGCAGAAGACGTGGGCGGAGCAGGAGGAGAAACGCCATACACGATTTTTCAGACGACCTTCAGGGAAACGACTATGAGGTGAGGAAGAGGAGAGCGTGGACTCTTTTTAACCCTCTGATCTCAGCTACAGCCGTCACAGTTACTGACTCCACCCCACGTTGTCAGCCAGGCTGGAAGGTAAATGGGGGCTCATCTGGGATTTGAACCCATAACCTCTCGCTTCCTGCCTCAAAAGACTGTGACAAAGGAGGAAGAGCACACATCTGCATGAAATGAAGTGACCATTAGTATGAGTGAGTCTGCATGCAGCCAGTCAGCCAGCATGAGGAAAGAGCCCGTGAGAGGTTCTGGCGGGCCTGCTTCATACGTTACACCTGCTAAGGTGTTAACTAGGTCAGCTCCACCCACGGTTACCTGGAAGGTGCAGGCAACACGGTTGTTTAACCACAGCCTCACTGCCATGTGCATCTGTACACATCATCGCCAAGCTCAGCAGCTCTGGTGCCTCGGAGCAGTTTAAGAGTAGATTGTTGTGTTCTGCATACATGCAGTCATTAATCTTCAGGAATATTCACTCCTAATTCTTTTTCCCATTTCCGTTTAACTTGCATTGGGGGAAATATTCCTGAATTTTTAGGTTTGCTCACTCACAGAAATAAACAGTCTCTAGATTTTTATGGTAGTTTCATTTGAATGGAGACAAAATATCATCCAAAAATCCAGAAAAAAATAAAAGTTATACCCTGATTTCATTGAGTGTAAGTATTTGTCAGGATTCTGACTCTCACAGATCGGCTGATTACACATTACAATCAGACCCTCCTGATCTCAGCTCGTTCTGTGGATAAAACACACCGGTCCACAGAATCAGGTTCTTCCAGTCCCTCCTCTCCTCCTCCAAAGACCAAAGAGCTGTCAAAGGACATCAGGGACACGACTGTAGACCTGCACGAGGCTGGACTCTGAAGATCCTGCCTCATGGAGTGAGGATTCAATTCAATTCAATTTTATTTATACAGCGCCAATTCACAACAAACAGTCGCCTCAAGGCGCTTTGTATTGTAAGGTAAAGTTAAAGACCCAACAATACTGCAGAGAAAAACCCAACAGTCAAACGACCCCCTATGATGAGCAAGCACTTGGCGACAGTGGGAAGGAAAAACTCCCTTTTAACAGGAAGAAACCTCCAGCAGAACCAGGCTCAGGGAGGGGCAGTCATCTGCCGCGACCGGTTGGGGCTGAGGGGAGAGAGAGGACAAAAAACATGCTGTGGAAGAGACGCACAGAATGATTAAACACAGAGTGAAGTATGAACACAGTAAAAAGAAGCAGTGCA
>VUQJ01014635.1:3423-14067 GCA_015108635.1 Andinoacara biseriatus
ATTAGTATTAAAAGCAAAGGAAACATAGTGTCGCCAACTATCATGGATCACCAGGAAGTATATTTTTGCCCATATGTGACAGGTGATATTGCAACCCCGCTCCCAAGGTCAAGTCCTGAGGAAATTTATGTCACGTGTTTGTGCGCATAACCTGACTTTGGTGTTGTGATGTAATGATTGGGTGAAAAAGTGCAGGCGCTGCTGCTGCTGTAGAAATTTTCATGGACCTGTTTCATTGTGTTATTTTCATAGGGGAAATTTTAATATCTGAGGTGGAGAAAAAGGCTTATTAAACTAACATCATCAATGCCTCTAAGTCACCAGGACTAAGATTTAGAATAAAATTTCAAAGATATATATGTAAGCTTTCCCCTGAAAACTGTACAGAATATTTTATTGTCACTCTGCAAAAAAATGAATTGAATTATTTTAATGTATTGTTCCTTTCCTGTAGGTGGTTTGTTCAGCCACACTTCACTTATGTTTATCTTGTTGTAGACAAAATTCACCTATTATCAGAAACTAGTTGTAACATGTTTATAGGTTGACGTTGGATATAATGTACGATGCATTGCCATGTCTTCCTGTGTGTAATAAAATTTTCAAAGAATTGTTAGTTTGAAAGGAATAACAAACACAATCTCTGCTCTCCTGTTTTTAATCCATATTCATTTGTGTGTTTCCCAACAGGGATGCAGAGAGGTAACAAAGCGTGTGTGGCAGTGGGACACGCATTAAGCTGTGTTCTCCTAACAATACGTTTTTTTTAAGGCTTTCCCTTAAGTTTCATGGCTTTACAATGTAGTGATTGCTAGTGCCAGTGCTTTGTAGGGCAAATGCGTGACTTCATAGGCTGCATAAAAGAGAAATAGCTCATTATCTCAGTTGTCCAGTGCCAGTTGAGTTAAATAATGCACATCTGCTTTAAGATTTTTTTTTTTTTTTTGAATGAGCCATTTCCCCTGGCACGCTTAAACTGTTTAATCAGAATGCACAAAATAATACAAATTTAGATACCTTTGGAAAGCATAAACACTCTTAAGACTGTTCTCACAAAATCTTATTTATCCAAATGCAGGAGCTTCATCGATCTGGTCAACATTTGACTGAGTGGTTTGGCATTTGTTTTACAATTTATTTAATCAGCTGTGTGCACAAAACGACAGGAAGAATGAGCTCCAGCTGACTATTGAAGTTTGATAGACATATTTGTTCTTTAGCCTGTGGTTCTTAATGAGCATCATGACCTATAAGTACAAATGTTATGTTTCCAATCCAACATCATTGTAACCATGGTAATTTTACTGATTAACATGCCATTAATGAGAGAGAAAAAAAAAGTCTTTCATGCTCCTGGTCAGACTGCTGGTGTTCAGGAAATTGGCTTAAGTAAATAAAGAAAAATATATTTAGAACTTGTTATGGATGTCAGTCAAATTAGTTGTGTAGGTTGATTAAAGACAGCGTCCCAATTATATAATTAGTCCACCAAAGATGGTTTTCACAGCTGTACAATCTTTGTATACAACTTACAGTTAGGTCCATAAGTATTTAGACAGTAATACTTTTTTGTTTTTTGTTTTGTAATTTAGCCTTTGTATGCCATCACAGATCAGCTCTGTGCCCCTTTTTGTTTACAGTGGTGATGGACAGGCTGACAGATGAGGTCATGCAGGAGTCTCCATGGATGATATTGTGATCTGTAGTGAGAGCAGGAAGCAGGTGGAAGAGAGCCTGGAGAGGTGGCGGTATGCTCTGGAGAGAGGAGGAATGAAAGTCAGTAGAGGAAAGACAGAATATATGTGTGTGAATGAGAAGGAGACAGGTGTAACAGCGTGGAGTAGAGGTAGAGATGGTAGATGAGTTTAAACACCGGGGGTCAAACATCCAAAGCAACCGACAGTACACAAGAGGTGAAGAAGAGAGTGCAGGCAGGGGGGGAGAGGGTGGAGACAAGTGTCAGGAGTGATCTGTGACCGATAGCAGCAAGAGTGAAAGGGAATGTTTACAAGGTGGTAGTCAGACCTGCTATGATGTATGGTTTGGAGATGGTAGCACTGACAAAAAGACAGGAGGCTGAGCTGGAGATGGCAGAGTTGAAGATGGTAAGATTTTCATCAGGAGTGAGCAGGATGGTCTCGACTTAAAAGCATTTTCATGGCCAGTTGAGGTCTGTTCCCTCATTATTTCTTGACAAATTAATAAAAGATCTAGAGTTGTTCTTTTTTTTTTCTTTTTTTTTTCTTCCATGTGTTGAACTTCAATTAGAACTTCATTAACTACACTAACCTGGGCATGAAACTGCTTGTCATTGAATTGTCAAATTACTTTTGAGCCTCTGAAAATAGTGTATTACATATAAAAATGGCTGTAAATCCTAGATAATACCTTTAGTAAACCCCCTCTGAAAGTGCACTTCAGGCACATCTTGATTGCTTAGATTAAAATCCACTTTAGTGGTGTACAGGGGCAACATTACAGAAATTATGTTGTTGTCCAAATACTTAAGGCCCTGAACAAGATGTTTCACATTCTTTGACATCACCATAGCAGACTGAAAGAAATCTGAGAAATTTCAAATGGCATGCATGGGTACCCCGATGTACCAAAATAGCCAGTTTGGAGATTCCTTCTCAATGTGCTTCTTCTAAAAACTCTGCTTCACATTTGGCTCCTCTAATGTTCAGATGTGCTGTGGTTTTTCCAGCAGTCTGCGACTAGAACTCTCAAACATAAATGTTATGCCCAAAATGTAATATTGGTCTGGCTCTTTAAACTCTCAGGAGGTCCAAAAAGAAAAAGTTAAAAAGAACATAGATTATGGCAGAAGAATAAGGCATTAAAGACATTGAAAAAAAAAAATAAGTGAGGAAGTGTAAGAATTACATTTGTTTCCAGGAATGGTTAATGAGTATGAAAATGATATGAATTATATTGACCTTTACATTCAGCAGATAACAACCCACTTAAAAACCACCTCAATATTATTCAACAACCACCAGCAACATGATCTTTTGGTCTAAAGCCATGATTCCCACTAGTGAAGTGCACACACAATCTAACCAAGGAGCACTTACGGTGGAGGGTGGAGGTACTTCTCATTATTGCGACAGTGTTTTTACCTTCACTTTGTCCTCCATTGCCGTCCATGGCTCATATAGAAAAATAACCTTATCTGTTGACTAGAAAACGCACAAATCATGCAAATCTTTAGTAATATTTTCTTTCCTGATGAGAAAAAAAACGAGATTGGTGTCTTGTGCCTGCAGAGACAGATGCCCTCACCACATGTGTGTTGCACTTTCAGGTTCAATCCCGGCACCCCAACCTCGCTCCAAAGGCAAAAATAAAATCGGTGTGGAAAAGACTGCGATGACACACTGGGTCAACAACTGATTTAATTAATTGTGAAACCCACATTGGTGTCATAGAGTGTTGAGGGCGCGAAGATTATTGCCTGCACATGATGTTAATTATTAATCTCATTACAAGTTGAGATAGAGAGAGCGAGAGAGAGGAGATGTGAAGTTTCAACATACAAATTTAGATGCCCACGACTGCGTGTGTGAAACTGCTTTTGACAGGAGAGGGGGAAGGGTCCCGGCTCGTCCCTCTCGAAACTCACGTCCCTTGCACGCACCGACGTGCCATCTGGGACTGACCTCACACTCTTCTCGCGCCGTGTCACAACTTGCTTGCCGATCCCAAATAAAATTACCACATCTGCAGATAATCAGTCTCCAAAGAATGGCGGATTTAATATGCTGTACCCCCCTTCGTTTGAACATATAGGGGGCGATTCTTAAAAGCTTCTCTCCTCTGATATCCACACACAGTCCGACAGTTTGTGTCTGCAGGAAGCCACACAGTCGTTTCTATTAGACGCTAAATTACATAATTTGGCACACAGTTGCGACGAGGCAGACTGCTATATCCAGGACTGCTCCTGCGTGGAGCAACTGCGTCTTTGTTCAAGTGTGAAAAACCTTCTGAGAGTTCTCCCAGGTTGCTGTGCTTTTCCGCAGCAAGCGCGTTTATCAGCTGAGATATATGAATTTCTATATTCAAATACTGTTGCCAGCTGGTGGAGATTTTTGCCAGCTGAGTAACAGGTAGAATTTAAACTTTGTGTCGATTTTCTTCCGCGCCAAGTCGATAAACTGGCTCCCCACCAGACTAAACAATACCTTTAATACATGATTAATCTCTCTCTCAAGAGAGAGCATCCCTCTTTCGGTTAGAGCAACGATGTGGGCGTTAGTTGCATTTATTTCAAGCGCGGTTAGGAGATGTGACTTTTGAACCGCTGTTTGCAGCATCGCTCCTCCAGGAATCCGGCGGCTCTTTGAGCGGTTGTGTGTGTGTGTGGTTTTTTTCAGCACCACGGACAGCTGCCTGGCACGCGGCTCAAACTTCAGGCAGCTTCACTCACCTCCTCCATTCATCCAGCTCCTCTGTAGTTCGCAGACACTCTTGATTTAGATCTTTTTTATAAAGAGGAAAAAAACCCCAACGGTGGTTAGAAGAATATGCGTTCGGTCTACACTGAGGATTCACTGCACGGTAGCGCTGGAACCTGAGGAACCCTTAGCAGGTAAGAAAACGTGTTTTTTCTTGTTTTCTTTCTTTCTTTTTTAAATTGTTTTGTGCGTTGAATGCCTCCAAAGTAGATTTTTCTGAACTTAAACTAGTTGTTTTGCAGGGAAGACAGTTTTGACTTTGTATGGGGGGAGGCTGACATCACCTTTTTTAAAAATAAAATAAAATATTATGTTGTTTTACATCTAATGCAGCAGGCTACACATGTTGGAGGAATTAATTTCTGCGGATTGTATTTCATTGCTTATCATCTGACGAGCACGTTTGACCTGATTTTTGTTTGCATCTCTGGCTCCGGGCATGCCCATTAGCTGCAAAGCTTTACAAATGAGCGAGGCTGCTGAAAAACTACTAAACAGGCGCTGCAGTAACTACTACACAATAACCACCGCGTCTCCTCGTTTCCCTCGTTTGGTTATTCACATGTGTGACTTAAAAGTGAGACAAAAACTTGATTAAAATTAGTTAAATGTGAGAAGAATATGATCTTCACAAAGGAGGTTCTTCTTGTGTTTTTTAGACTTTGATTCTCCTCCATGGGAAAATGGATTGCCATCTATAATGTTTCATAATGTTTCGAATTAAAATAGGCATTTTCATATTGTTCAGCAGCCGAGACCAGTGATGCCCTGTGTGAGTGGCTAGAAACGGGGAGTCTGTGTAATTATTTGTTCAACATTTCAAACTGGTGGGGAATATGAATAAATGCACAGCCATGCAATTAGTTTGAGGCTGCATCCTCAATACTGGACAAAACCATTAAGGAAAGCAAAACGCACTGTGGATTCTTTCTCCAGTCCCAGGGGGCATCTGTGCTGCTGCATGTTCAGCAGATAAAACACAAACAAGAAAAAAAAAAAGCCTCACTGTGTCAAATTAGTCAAACCCCAGATTTAGATGAAGCCAAAAAGGTGTACTTATTAGGCTGCTTAATCAACCACTAATACATCAGATGCACGTTTCTGAATTTCTTACATAACAGAATTACAGCAGGCACACTTCTCTAAGACTAAGAAACTGGAATAATATGTGAGCCCAGCTCTCATGGCTGAAGATGTTGATTACTGTAAATTATTCAGGTCATGGCTGACTGGAGAGGAACACGCTCTGCCACCATCATCTGAATCTGGAAACAAAAAGTGGCAGAAAGAGGCGAGGCTGTCTAACCTGTGATCCCTACACGCAGCTCAGTCCTGTGTGCAGTCAGGTTCACCTGTTACTTTTCACTTGATGATAACAGGGACTCGCTGCCAGTGTGACATAGGGATAGGGAGCCCAAATTACTTTAATTACTTGAAGCAGTGCTGGGTAGCAACATGAAAAAAATGGAGAAACCAAAAACTCTCTGCATGATCTGCGCACCAGCTTATTCTTATGGAAACATTAGCACCAATGTGTCATTTACCAGGTTATTAATAATGAAGCATGACAAAACTTTACCCCTCCTCCTTTCTACATATTGTCATGTTACGAGATGCCTGTCTTGTTACTTCATCATTCAAACCTTTTACAATACACACAAGTTGCACTTGCTACCAGCCATCAGTGATTAAATTCAAGCAAGATGAAACACTCCTGTGCTATCAAAAGGGCAACTTAATAGCTTGCCCTTCCATATGGCCACACAAATACACACATACATGCAGGTGGGATCCATAGACTGATCATATAGAATCTCTTTATTTAATTAGATATTAACTAGTGTTAATAAATAAATAAATGTTTGGGGATCTAATGGTACATCTGCACAAATTTTAATAAGGTGCAGTTGTGTTGCACACAGTGAAGACAGAGTGACCGTGAAAGATGAGGAATGACAGAAACAGTCTCGGCTCCAATTTGCACAACGACCATAGAACCTTCCAGTTTATTTTCCGTTTGATATAAATTAAAACACAACTCAAATATACATCAGCAGTCAGCACATCATAATGCAAATATACAAAACCAGCCTCCCCCTCACTGATCATGCAGTCCCTTTATAAGCGCATGGACGAATAGCACTAACTAAAAAAGACCAAGATTGTACCTTCAGCTGATTTCTGTTCTGCTCAAGTAGAAATATTTAAACATGGATCGCAATGAAAGCATAGAGGAGCTTCCAGTTACTGTAATTAATGATGTGTGCGTGACTCAAATTAAAACTGACTGCCACACTGACTTTGTGCATGTGTGAGAGGTTCCTAGGTGAGTCCTAGGTCAGCTGCACCAATAATTTCCATTGTGAGTAATAATGAACAGCTTTTCGGTCCTTTTACTTCCAAGTCATGCTGAAATAAAATTCCGACTTCTGCCTGAATGGGATTATACTTTGAGGATTAACCATGGGCGTCTGGTTTCTACTTTGGCCCAGGGGATATAACTGTACATGTTTGCAGAAAAAGTCAGTGATGAAAGGGGTCATTCCAATGACCTCGCTCTGCTTCTAAAGCTGCAAACTTACTGTTAAAAATGAGTGTTTTAAAGCATCAAGTGGTGACACCTGCTTTCTGATGAGGAAAGCATGTCCTAACATTATGGCTGATTAGTTCGTTAATGTTAATGTGAATTAAAATGGCCAACCTTCAATTAAATTAATATAATATAAAGCAACAGCTCCTTGTGACCACTTATTACAAATCTACCTGCTGAGTGTTGCATTTAAGACATTTTTACTGACCTGAAAATCTAAATCTACAATGTTTATACTAACTAACTAAAAAGAAAAAGTTTTCTTAAATCCTATTATAGCAATAAGTCTTGTAACTCACTATTCATCTTGCAAACCCTTATTCTAATCCACACTGGGAATGGCTGCATTAAAATAAAGCTGGAAATTCACTCCATTCAGATTCAGTGTGTATTGAAATTTGGTTGTTTTTGCCCTGCATGTTATTGCAGTAAAGCTGCTCTACATATCAGGTTGTTTACTGACTATTTTCTCTTGTCACCGATTCATAAAATGAATCATTTATCTGCCACAAAGAGCTGAAGAAAATGTAAAACGTTTCAAAATGAATAAATTATACAATTAGGATATCAGCTTTCACTAAAGCTATTCTGCAATGACACAGAAAGGGTGGGAAAACAATAGTCGGCGACCACGGCATTACCAAAATTACTGCAATGAACTTGTGATCTTGTTGCTTTTGAGATGGCTGCTTTGAAGATGAAGACCAGGTCTGCAATCACTTACAGTCAGCTGCTGTATTGAAAGCAACTTTGGTGCATCACAGTGGTGACAAAACACAGATAAGATGGACTCAGTCTGCAATCAGTTTGCAACTGAATGGACCAGGTTGGCAAATATACACTATCTGTGATACAGCAATTAACTGTGATAAATTGGGGACACATGAAAATTTGTTGCCATTTCACGACTACTTACATTCAGAATCTGGGTAGAACCTCACAGATTTGAAACAAATTTCTCCACAGGATGCCACTTTGACTCCAAAGTAACATAGATGCTTGGTAACTTGTTTATTATTGTTTTTGGCTATTTTGCTTTTATAGATAGCATGACAGGTGAAGAATAGACAGGAAAGTGGGGACAGAGCACAGGGGAGAGCTACAATACAGGTCGGACTCAAACCTGAGCCGCTGACTTTTAGCCATACAGCATATGGTTGCCTGCTCACACCATGAGCTAATCTGGCACCCAGCAACCCAGCATTTACATAGAAAGGTAACTAGAATACTAACAACTGGCAACCAGTGGAGATGTGCAAAGAGATGCATCACTGCATCATTTACACATCTGAAGATTAGATGTGGCTCAGACTGATTGCAACATGTTGGCAATCTGTCTGCATTTATAAATTGCAAATATAAATTAGATGACAGTTCTTTGCAGACTTTTGCCAAGCTGTCTGAGAGTCATCACAGTTGGTCCAAGTTGCACTGCGATTGTTTGGAGACAGGTTACCTCCCACCAGATGACCCGTGCAATCACCTTGTGATTGAGAATAGATGCCCAGAAGTTGAGAGTGTTGAATGCTCAATCTCTGAGCGACCAGTTGGTCACTGCAACTACTTCCAGTCAGTCGGTGAATGAGAAAAAATTCAATGCAATCACCAGGCAACCACTAATTTTTCCAAGCTACAAGGAGGTTGGCATCCTACTTTAACTCTAGTGTGATTGAGCCCTTAGGACTGCCTTGGTTATTTTACATACAAGTTTTAAACTTGGGTTTTACTCCTTTCGTTTGAAAGAGTCTTTAAATCAAGCCAAATAAAGTGTTGAGGTTCAGGTTCCAAGATATATTAGTAAAATGAGAAACCTAGAAGTGAACATAATAACCCTCTGAAGAAACTACTGTTTAATCTTGCACCTTGCACTAAAAATATTACAACCTAGTGTGAATACAATAAAACTTTCATATAGCCAAAATGAGTGCTAATGGAGGAAAATCAAAGCAGGATTTTAAAAAGCAGTCCTGCTGTGGGATCTGGATTTCTAGTTACATAATTTTAAGATCTAAAAATAACTTAATGCAAGTTTTCATTTTGTCACATGTAAAATTCCCTCAATAACATCTGTTTAAAGTCCAGTTATTGGAAAAATAATAATCAGTCTTTTGTGTTTGTGAAAAATGCAAACCTCTGAAACAAAAGCACCATGCATCCATCACCGTGCTCAGACCAACCAGAAGCCTGGCGGTGATGATCTCTGAGAGACAAAAAGAGCGGATGAATGCTTGATGAGGGAAGCAGGATGGGACTCCTGGGAGTCAAAGAACCATTCAACACAAGTGAGGGATTCCCCCTTCACAGGTAGAGAGAGGATGAAGAGGAGGCAGTAAAGTCAAGTCTCAAAAACATGGCAAGCTGCTGAAAAACATTGATTATTAGAAATCACACGTGAGGTTTTCCATTTGCAGACTTAGAAAAACTGAATGAATCAATCTGGAGATCAAACTGGAGGCCCGCAGCATCCAGGCAGTTGGCTTTTTTCTTTCTGTTGCCTGCTTGATTTCAGCCCAGTACCTGCCCTGTTTTTTGGTGCAGATGTGCCTGTATTTTTCCAGCCTTTATACTGAAAATAATTCTTCATCAAAACATTGGTTGATGAAGAATTATTGCCTTAGAGATGCTTCTGGTTGCATACGCAACATATTTTACTGGGAAACAAGATGTGACATGTAGCATTACACTTCAGGAACCATCAGTGAAACTTAAAAGGTCCTTTTTCTTCCGCACAAAATAATTGTGTGGGTGTCAGACTTTCCATTTGCTCCCTCAGCAGCTTGTCAACAAGTGAAACTGCAGTGCAATAGCCTGTGCTATTTCCCATGTGTACAAAGGCAACCTGGGCACTGTAGTTTTTCATCAAACATTAGTCAAAGTGAAGGAAGTGGTGCATTTGTAGTGAGAAACTTTAAACTACAAAATAATATGCATCATTTTGCTGACCTGTTGAATATATCTGACAGTATTAATGCTTATAATAATGCAGGATCCCATTTAATTAATGTAATTCTGGAAAACAGTAAAGTTAAAGAGTTAAGTAATTTTAGATTGATTTGGGTCATGTGAGATTCTTGACAAAAAGGAATAAAATATTAAGAAAATAAAGCAAACATTCAATACCAGACTGTAATAGAATTTCAGGTGCTTCCAGCTTGAGCTTCCATTTGTGCATGGTAAAATGTGTATGCATATGTGTCGCACTCTTGAGCTCTCTTTCCCATTAACAGACCACCTTCAGCCTCTCCCCCACCCAGGACCACTCTCTTTGTCAGCTGGAAATGTGATTTTAGGGAAGCCTGACTTCCATTTCCTCTGCTTCCTCTTAGCAAGGCTCCAAGTCATTCCACTGGGGATCTCCAACCTGCTCATCCAGACTCATGGCAGCATGTACAGAAAATGACCTCCAGTCTTCAACACTTTCTATTGCCTGGGGGGGATATTACCATATTAATGCTGCACTCCTGGGGCAAATGAGTGTCATAAAAAAAAAACCAGTCTGGATAGCATCTTCCTCAAACCTAGCTGTCCGCTCCCCCCATTTCCCTTTTTTTCTCTGCTTTTTTTTTTCTGCCTCTCACATCTGCTACCTTTTGT
>VUQJ01014638.1:5415-32401 GCA_015108635.1 Andinoacara biseriatus
CCTGAGATTTACATGATCATTGCAGGTCATGCACCTGATATCATAATGTTATTCAAAACCAGTTTTTTTTATATGACTCGTATGCCTGCTGCAGTTATGTCTTCAGTAAAAAGCACTCGAGGTGAATGTGAGAAAGAGAAATTCACGCAGAGGGTCACTGAAGGAAGCACTAAATCAAATCATGAACAATTTTGTGCTTTTCTGACATTTTCGACAGCTCTTTAACTTTGAATGTCAAACAAGAATCACTAATTTCAGGTAAATACAACCCTCTAGTTGTAATAATTCAATGCCACACACTCGATTCTCTCATAACAAAGCAGGCACTTTGTGCGAGGTCCCCCAACTTTTACCTCTGAAGAAGGGTTGTCAAAAGAGAGATCTGATTCATGTCACAATGCTGACAAGCTTCATTGTGAAAAGAGACAGAAAGTCATAAATGAGAGATGAGTCATAAATAATTCAACACTTTAATGGCCCCTGATGGAAACTTCTCGCTTCTGTCAACCTCCTGCCAGGTAGGTCAGTGAGCAACGGAACAACTGGGATTCTGTGTTCCGCTCAAGGACTCTTCTCTCAGCACTGGGCCATGAACCCACTTGCCCTCCGATTCAGCGACTCATTGGTAGCAAAAATGAACTGAGCTTGTGGCATTTAAGAGCCCATGTTTCCAAGTGAGCAATCTCACTGCTGCCAGCCTCTATTGAGACTTGATTCCTCTCAGTGATGCATGCCTTTCCTTCTTCTGCCCAAGAAACAGATGAAATGTGAAATAACCCATCTCACCGGAGTCAAATTTTAAATGAAAATGAAGAGGAAAGCAGATCTTCATCTGCGTTTGCGTGTGTGGGGAGGGAAGTGGGGGTAACTCAGTGTTTGAAAGAGTCCGACTGTGATGAGGTCCCATTGTAGATACTTATTTGCCATCTAGGGACAAAACTATGAACACCATAAAACCAGCTGTTTAGGACTTAGATTAACAATTAGTTACTCCACATTTAGATAAAATAGATGATGTCATCAGGCACGAATGTGTTATGGATGTGGTTAATTTAGGTCTCCAAGGAATGGAGAATAGTGGGTGTGGGGACAAGGCACTAATAACACATCTTTGGGAAGAAATTTATCTTTCATCTCTGCATTATGCTTTCTGATATCATCGTTCTTATTTTGCACTCTAGAATATTCAGTGATACATGGTCTATATTAACTATTAGAGGACAGTTTTATTATCATCATTTAATCATGTTGCCCTATAAAACTCCTCCTCCTCAAGATCACACATACACTCTGTGTTTCAATAGGACATAGGGACGTTGTACAGATTAAATGCAGGAACCTAAAGTTTCAATGCACACACAAACAAACTGGGAGGATTATCCCGGCATTTACGCACTTCCTTGGATAGTTAGATTTTGTGAGCTCGGAAGTCAGCCGACCACATTCACGTTTTTAAGTCACAATGTGAAAACATGAACATTGGTAAATGGTAAATGGACTAGTTCTTATATAGCGCTTTTCTACTCTGAATGAGCACTCAAAGCGCTTATACAACACGTTTACATTTACCTCATTCACACCTATTCATACAAGCACTTCCATGTAATTAAGCTAAGTGCTTTAATTAGCTAACATTCATACACATTCATACTCCAGCGCTTGCGTCAGAGAGCAACTTGGGGTTAAGTATCTTGCCCAAGGATACATTGGCATGTAGCCTGGAGTAGCGAGGAATCGAACCACTGACCTTCCGATCAGTGGGTGACTTGCGCTACCTCCTGAGCTACAGCCACCCCACCATTGCAAAGACAGTGCTCAGTCTTTAGTCAGCACACTGACAGCTGGTTCCAGCATATGTTTGTTGTTATCAGGATTGCTTTTCTAGGTCACCTGATGCGCGGGCCGACTATCAGTCACAACCTGATATTTAACAATAAATTAAATGCAAGGTAAAAATGTAATTGCAACACATTAATTTAAGTTAAAGCATTTCTTATAGTGAAATAAACATTTTAAGTGAGCAAGTGAGGGAAACCTTTAATAATGTGCATTATTTACTGATGTGCTAATTTGCAATGTGTTCATGTTGAGCTAGCTAGCCATGCAGAAGTGCCCGTGTGTTTTGTTGAAAACTGTAATACTGAGAGGCCACGGCCAGATTATTTCATGAAAACACACAATCTCCCATCATTCATAGAGTTTCAAAATGACAAACAGGCTACAAATAACTAACATTTGCAGTACTTAGACCCCAACACCCCAGCCGAATGTAAACCACCCTCAGGTGTTTGGTACTATAATAATGAATCTTTTTAACGTGCAGTGCCATATCTTGGAACTAAAACCTTTCTGTAACAGCAGAAGTGATAGCTAGATCTGAAGAAGCCAATAAAGAAAAGGAGTTTCCCAGATCAAAGCAGGAATCCTTAAGGAGCGCAAAATTGGTGCAAATTGCTGTGGCATGACTTGAAACTCAACCAACTCAGAGCAGTAAAGAGGAAGAGGATCCATCATTACATGAAAGAGAGTGGAGAGAGAGAGAGGAAGAGCAAATGTTAATGTGCCTCTCTGTATCCATGTTTGGAATTGTGCAGTTTTGCAGTTTTTGTGCTCTCTAGGACTGAACTTCCACTAAATACAATGTAGTAATAGTAAAATGAAATGTATGCAGTGTGTGTGTGAGTTCAGTGAGTGTGGAAGAGCAGAGTAACAAAGATACAGCGAGAGGAGAAAGTCTTCCTACCTCGTGTAGCTTCACTCTCACTTTGTTGTACGCTTTCAGCCAGCGAACTTTGGATGGAGAGCAGGGTGGGGGACCATCTTTGGAGAAACTAAGAAAGACCAAGAAGAGAAACGTTTGGACACGGACAAGAGGGAAATCAATCAGTATAAAATTAATGCTGATTTCTAGTCTGAATCTGGTCAGTCGGTCATGGCCTTTATTTTACTCAAAAATCATCGACTGAGTTTAGTCTGACCGAATTGTTCTCGATGTAACCCAGTTTGAGCATCTTTTTGGGCACCATCTAATCCTTATAAAGCCAAGACAATAGGGTCACATCCCATCAGGAAAAACCCGTCGAAGACGACTTTGCCAGACATGTCAGTTTGTCTGAAAGACGAAAAGACTAAAGAAAAGATGTAAAGAGTCCTTTTCAGGTGGATGGAAGTGCATAAAAGTGAAGAGACATTTTCAACAACCTGAAAAAAATTATTTTTACCTATTATTTTCTAGATGTTGTATACAGCGATGACAATATTTTTGAACTATAAAAATGCAAAGCCACATACCAGGTTTTTGTCTGACTCTTATTATTATAGTTGTCCAAGGTTGGTTTAGGAAGGAAGCCAGAAGAATCCTTTAAGTCCTTCTTAGAACCGGGCTCTGGTAGTGCATACACATCTTTCTCAACATCTTCCTCCTCCTTGTTCCAGTTGGACGGCTGGCTTTGGAGAGGAGGATGAGGCTTGCCAGGGTGGCAGGACTCTGGGTGTCGGCGCTCGTCGGGCTCAGAGCTCAGCTGGGAGCTGACCGGGCTGAGGTTGCCTGATGAATCAAAGTGACTGCTGTCTGGTGGGCTGTGGAAAAAAACTTTGCAATTTAGAAGACTGAATAATTTGGGAAGGAAACTACTATAAAAGTAAAGGTTTTATTCCAAAATTCAATATAGAAATCTGCCATTTCCAAAGTAAAGATAATAAGAAAATAACTGTGGACATTTTATTTGCTTTGATGCCAAAAACTAAATTTCAATTGTTGACGGCGGACATGATTTTGGAATTAAACATCAAAGGGTCAAATGGGAATAAAAAAAGTCAAAGAAAAGTGTTAATCAAATACAAAGAACATCGCACACAACAAGGAAAACTAAGAGGGTTCGGTAGGATAATTAAATAAAAAATTTCAGTAAAGGGTTCTGTAATATTCATATCAAGAGAGGTTCCATTGAGACTGCAAAGTCGACAGTCATCACTACATCACTATCTACCACAGCAACTTCATGCATTTGTGGGAGAGATTTATCATTTTTGCTAACTTTGCGATTTGCCTTTTCCGTGCTTTTAGCCTTTTCCTAGCTCTTCTCTGACACCACCACACCATTTATGAGCATGGGTGGTCATACTGCAAGTTTAAAGCAGCGTTGGCATGTTAGTAAATATAAAATGAACCTCTCTGCTAAAGTGATAGGGATAAAACTGATAACCTGATAAAGATCATAAATCACTGACTGAAAAGCTGGAAGACCGAGCCTGTTAATGAGGGATCTGGCTCTGTGCTTTAACTGGCATGATTTACTTTCTCTCAGTGTGTAGGCCAAACTACTTCTCCTTGTTCCTTTTATTTCAAGTCCAGCCTGCCTCCATGGCGTGTGCTGTAACGCCATGATAAATCTATCAGTTTGATTCATATAAACAAATTGGCTAAGGCTTGGAAATAATTCAGGGAACTGCAGAGGACAGAGAAAGGAGGGGCCTTATAACCACCTTATCAGGGAAAAGGTAATAAATGAAGGCTGCCGGTTTCTTCATTCATTTTGCTTCCATCACTGTCACAAAAGCTATTACTGAGGTGATGCAAGTACAAAATAGCTCGAGTACATTTACGCTTGATGGTGAGCACTTACTAAACATGTTATCATTTTCTTTCCTCTGGCTCTATCATGAAACTTACAATGTCAGATCTCTGGTAACTGGCTTACATTTATGGCCGCAGAGTGGATATACAATAAAACATTTTAAAGTTGCAGAATGAGGATCGGGACCGGAGCGTCCTGATGAAAATTCTGGGAAATGGGAACAAATGGGAAAGGAAGAGCAAGAAAGAGGCTAAACATGTATCTACATTAGCAGGATAAATGAACAATGCCATTTATCATAAAAAATTGTACTAGCCTTTTTACAGCTTCCTTCGTTAATTGATCCTTTGGTTGATCTGGTTCCAGTTCTGCATGCATGGTGTCGGGTGGGTTTACTTCGTGCTTATCTAGCTCACATGGGGTGACCATTAACTGAGGTGTATCCAAGCTTTCTGGTTGGGAAACTGAGTGAGAAGGGACACCAGACAGAGGTGACTGTGCTAAGCTGTCACAGCTTCCTGTTTTGGGGGTTTCTGTTGCTCCTTCTGTCTCACTGGCATCTGCACTTTCAGTTTCTCCAGAACCTGGAGAAGGTTTATCAGATTCTGTCTCATCAAATTCTGTAGGCTTTGGAGTTTCAGACTGAGGCTCCACTGTGCCCACATGACAGGTAGTTTCAGGTTTGGAAGAGTCAGATTTACCAAACATAGTGGTAAGTTTCAGGCCAAACACAGATGAAGCTGATGTTTTTTCCTTTCCAGTTGATTTTTCATCCTGGAAAATACCAGCTGAAAGGCTCTTAAAACCAGAAAATAGACCACCATCAGTCTGTTGTGTCTGAGGTGTCGTTGAAGCAGTGGCTGTAGATGTTGAGGTGGAGAAAAGGGATCCGACAGAAGGTGTCCCTTCAGTAGCTACAGACAAAAAGCCTAATTTTGGGGCAGTAAGACCCGGGATTTCAAAGATGCCCTTGGGTTCAGGAGCTGTGGGCGGTGCTGCTTGGTCAGACACCACAGTACCTGGCCCTTCTGAAGGCTCAGCATGTTCATCATCACCTGACTGTTTCTCACTAGTTTTCATAATAGATTCAGTGAGAGAACTTTCTTCTGCTTCTGTTTTGTCTTTTTGTTCTGGCTCTTCCACCAACCCTTTTTCAGAAATTTCAGATTCCTCTGAACTCTTGACATGTTCACCTTCAGACAAAAGTACCTCTGAATTAGTTTTTTCACTGATCACACAGTCTGTCACATTAGCAGAAAGAGCATCGTCTCCAGACTGTTGAAGTTCCTCAGATTTTGTCTCGGGACCTTTAAACATACCAAATAAATCACTGGTAAGAGATTCTGTAGCAATACCACTTGGAAGGCCAAAAAATGAGCTTTTCTGTTGTTGTTGCTGTTGTTGTGCTTGTGGGTGACGAGGAGCAGGTGATGAACTAAAAAGTGAGGCTGCTGAACTTGAAAAAAATCCACCAACAGTTGGTGATTTACTTTGCGTATTTGGGGCAGAAAACATAGACATAAAGCCAGAAAATGGAGCTGGTTCAGGTGGCTTCTGTGGTCCTGCCTGTCTTGGACCAGCCATTCTTAGCCCACTCATTTGTGGCCCACTCATTTGTGGCCCTGCCATTCGCGGCCCTGCCATTCGCGGCCCTGCCATTCGCGGCCCTGCCATTCGCGGCCCTCCCATTCGCGGCCCTCCCATTCGAGGCTCTCCCATTCGAGGCTCTCCCATTCTTTGTCCTTGTGGGCCAAGTGGCCTAGTCATACCTGGCTGAGGTTGTGATGAAAGACCTGGAGGGCCAACAGGTGGAAGTGAGTTGGTACCTACTGTTTTTTCTTCATTTGTTGATGAGGCCACTACTGCCAAAGGAATACTTTCTGACATTTTTTCTTCAGGCTCTGTAGTAGATTCTCTGTACTCTAATTTTGCCTCAGTTAATTCCTTTGCTGTCTGATCAGATGTGACCTTCAAGTCTTCTTTAACAGGTTTTTCAGAATCTGAAACTACAGTAACCACGGATTCTACAATAGCCGTTTCTGTTATTTCTACCACAGAGTCAACTAATTTAGCATCTTCAGTGGATTTTTCCACATCTGCAAATACTGCTTGTTCATCACCAACAACTTTGACCAGCTCATTAGTTAATTCTTTAGCCATCCACTGTTTGTTCCCCACTAGCAACTTCTGAAGTGTCCTCCATTTCTAGAACACCTTTTTGTTCAAAACTGGCAACTTTCATTGGCTCCTCAGATATTTTTTCTACATCTGCAACTGCTGTTTTTCCTTCTGCAGGAACTTTCAATGGCTCCTCGGATATTTTTTCTGCAACTGCTGTTTTTTCTTCTGCAGTAACTTTCAGTGCCTCCTCAGATGGTTTTTCCATATCTGCAACTGTGGTTTCTTCTTCACTAGCAACTAGTTCTACAGCTTTCTCTGTAATGATATCTAAACTTGTGGTTTTGTCAATAGAATCTCTAGAACTTTGTGGCATTTGTATAGTGTCATATTTTTCTGAAAGACTTTTGATACCAACTGTGTCAGCTTCACCACCTGTGAACTTACTTTTAGGGATATCAGTTTCTGATTCAACAACTTTTTTCTCAACAGCTACTCTATCTTTTATCTCTTCATGTTCTTCTTCAGTATTGAACTCTGCCGCACTAATTTGTTTTACTACCTGTTGGTCAACAAGTGTCTCTTTACAAGTCACAATTGGGGTGTCCATTGCAGAAGCTTCAACCATGCCTAATGCATTTTCATCACAGGGCAGGGTCTGTGGTATTGTGGTTTCACTTTCCATTTCTAGATCAATTTGAGATTCCACCTTAACTGATGATGTAGAAAGATACTCTATGGCTACACTTTCTATGTTCTCGACATTGTCACACTTTCCTTCTTCTGAATTATCCTTTGTGTCTGGGGGTTTCACTTGCTTTGAGGCAATTTCCTTATCTGATAATGCTGAAAGAAGCTCCGGGGGTACACTTTTTATCTTCTCAGCATGGTGATCCTTTCCTTCTTCTGAGTTATCCTTTGTGTCTGGGGGTTTCACTTCTTCTGAAGTAATCTCCTCCTTGACAAGAGCACTTGTTTCTGGTTCTGGTTTGGTTTCCTCCAAGAAAGACATTCCAAACAGGCCGAACCCGGTTTTAGATTTGTTACTATCAGAACTCCCGCCAAGTGAAAACACAGTGGAAACTTTGAAACCACCATCTGATTCTGGTGGTTTAGAAACTGGCAAATGTGCTTGTGGTGCTTGTTGGCTTTGTCCACCAAACCTAGAGAACAGTCCTTTTCCTGTGATCTCTGAACCGCTCATTCTTGGAGGTGTAACATTTGGCCCAGGTGGGTGTACTCTAGGACTAGTTTGAGACTGGGCACCAAGACCACCAAACTTTGAAAACAAACCCGCTCCAGGGGTTTCTTTATTTGCAGTAGAACCAGGGAGGATGCCACCAAATAGAGAAGGTCCAGTAGAAGGTACCCTCGGTGTAGCACTACCCACAGGTTGACCTCTGGGACTGGGTGGTTGTTGAGGTGTAGATGCACCAAACATGGAAAACAGACCTTTTCCTGGAGGTTCTTTGGGTGGAGGACCTTTAGATTGCACACTTCCAACAGTTGGACCTCTTGGCCCAGGTGGTGTCTGACCACTGCCTCCACCAAACATAGAGAATAAGCCTTTTCCCTGTGGCTCTTGGGGGGTTGGTGGTGTTTCTTTGGGTCCAGGTGAAGATGGGGTACTTGACCCACCAAACATTGAAAGTAAACCTGTCACTGGAGTATCTTTTGAAGATGAGCCAGGAAGAATACCACCAAGTATTGATATTCCAGTGGAGGAAGTCTGCTGTGAGTTTGGAGTGGAGCCACTAAATATAGAAAATAATCCTTTTCCTGGTTCTTCGTTTGACTGTTCAGCCTCAGGCTTATCAACCTTGGCAGCAGAACCATCCTCCTTGGAAACTATGGTTTCCTCTGCGAGAGTTTTGACAGGACTGGGCTCAGGACCAGAAAGAGAGACATCCTTTTCAGCTTTGTCATAATGTGGTTGGACTTTTTCAGGTGACTTTGCATCTGAGATGAAGGGTAATTCTTTTGGTGACACAGTGTCAGCAGACTGAACTTCTTCAGGCAGTACGACATCAGAAGATGTGTTTCCCCCCCTGTGAGCTAAAGCTTCAAGTGTTTCAGCAACATCTGGGGATTTTATTACTGAAGTTGAACTGTCAACCTGGTCAACCAGGTTACTGAGTGGTTTTATCACTTCAAGTGATGTTATGTCTGAAACTGATGAATTTCTGTCCTTGGAAGTTGGGTCAATTTGTGGCTCGCTGGCTTCAGTACTCTCTGATATTCCTTCAGCTTTACAGAGGCCATCTTCTATAGTTGAACTTCTCTCAGTCAGGATATGCTGTGAATCTTGCTCATGTGCAAGAATACTACTTTCTGAAGCCAGTGCAAGTGACATTTCTGGTGAGCAGGTCTTGACTTGCTCAGATTCAATGGATGGCTCTGTGTTACTTATTTCTGTTGCTCTAGTCTCTTTCAATATTTCAGACTGGGAAACAGTATAATCAGGTAAAGAATTCTTACAGTCTGCACTGGGAGCCGATTCCTCAGAAACACTGGCCTCCGGAAGTTCGGTTTTGCTACATTCACTAAACCTATGCTCATTTGTTTCTTCTTCTGGTGAACTTGCTGCCGAGACAAAAATATGGGGCAGTCTGACATAAGGTTTTGGGTCACCTGGTTCAGCTTCTGTGTCACATATTTCTGAGCCAATGCCAATGTAAATTGACCTTGGATGTCTATTTTCTTCCTGCGATCCATTAGACAAAGAAGTCTCACCAAACCCAGTATTGCCATTGACAGACTCTGTGGATGTAGTTTGTTTGGCCTGCTCTGAACTTTGCTGCATAGATATGTCTGGTACAACAATTTTTTCCATGATGGCAGAAGCCTCGTTGCTAACTACCTTTGATGTACCTTCTGACAATGTTTGTGAACTATCAAAACTAAGAATTCCCATGGATTGCATGGTATCTGCTGGTTTAGTTTGTGAGGTTTCAGGAACAGACATTTCTGTGCCTGGCGTTTTCCTTTCTGGGCTTGTATTTAGTACTGACTGTAAATGCTGATAGCCTTTTGAAAGAGATGAGGACTTTAAATCGTATACTGGCAACTCACTAAGGTTGGAGACCATAGGTGATATCACTGTGGATATTTGAGGGCTTATATCACTTAAAATCGAACTGTTGTTTCTATGTTGTGATTCAGTTATTCGTGATTGCGTTGGAGCTGGCTCTGTCAATGGGGCGGCAGATTGAAACTTTGTTAATTCAGATGAGAAGGAAGCAGCTACTTTATCTTCAACAACCACTGGTCTGGATTCTTTGGAGGATTTTGTTTGTGTAACTGAATATGTAATTTCAGAGTCAGCTTGATCAGCAACAGGTGCTGATGTGCAAGGCAGAGAACTTGACACAATAAGGAGTTGTGAGCTTAAAGGAGTTTTTTCTGCCATTTTAGCAGGGATTATTGGGGTGGTCTGTTTAACGTCAGCTGCAACATGACTGACATCAGTCATCTGTGTTTGAATAACTTGTGTCCTTTGGTGCCCAGGTGTAGGCACCTGTTGATGGGATAGAACAGCAGCTGCCTTTGTACCAGCAGATGGCTGTGATCCAGCACTACTAAATAAAGAAATCAAACCCTTGACAGAGGTGGGCCTCGCTGCTGTTACTGATATCGCTGGTCGTTGCACTTCAGCCAAAATGTTCTGGCTAGGGGAGCCACTCTTTACAGATTGCACAGGGACTGGATCACGTTTTGTGGATGGTTGGGATATAGATGTGCTAACTTTTGACGGTACAGCTGGTGTGGAATCTTGCTGGGGAGTGACATGGGATTGGCTTTGATTGAATTTAGATAGTTCAAGAGGTCCTTTTGCAAAATCTGCTGTTGCCCTGCTTTGCACAGGTTGTATGCCTAAAGACTGTAGAGGAGACTCAGGTCTAGGTCTGCCATCCGACTGCTGTTTAATCGAAACAATCTGAACATTCAAAGACTGCGGGATGGGATCATTTTGGGTTCTACCATACAGTTGATGGGTAGACGCAGAGGGCAATGAATGCTCGTTACTTGTTACCGTTTCATTGTTTGCCAGGTTTTCCTCCATGCTCTCATAGCTGTCCACAGTTGCCTGCTTAATAAGAATTTTGGGTCTAGATGTCATGTCAAACTGAACACTTGTATCAAGTCTTTCCACCTTTGTAGCCATTGGCATAGCCGTGGATGGAGTCCAGCCAATGTTAGCACCAGAATGTTGGTATTGCTGTTGTGGAACTGGATACTGGGGTTGCTGCTGAGGTTTGCTGGGAGACAATGGATCAGGTTTCTTGTAATCAACAGTTACACAACTGATCTGTTGACATGCACCGTTTAATGATAATCTAGTAGGTTCCTGCATAGCCCAAGGAGGCTGTGTCTTCATTTGAACAGGTACAAGTACTTCATTTGAAGTAGTCACTGGCTCAGAGTTTATTCCTGTTCCTGACTGCCATCTAGAAGCTATTCCAGGTTGGGTGGTATAGTTTTTATCAGTGCAACATTCCCTATATTGCAAAGACTTCTCAGTATCTTCTCTGACATCCTTGGTACTTGCTGCTGGTATATATAGTGGCTGACAATACATACTATTTTGAGATAGTGAAGAAGTATAAGGAGAAGAAAGATCCTTTGTATCTTGATCTCTAACAACTGTAATTTTGCTTTGAAGATCCACAGTTAGGTTAACAATGCCAACTAATGTTTTCTTTTCTAATAGCTTTTCAGTTTCTCTTCTTTCAAATATGTCTTTTTTTGCTTTAATATTTGCAAAGTTCATTGGCTCTCCGTCTTTTGTTTCAATTTGGTTAGTTAAAACACTAGGCTTGTTTAGGCTGTCTTTTGCCGAGAAGTCCATTGGTTTATTTTGTTGCCATGTGTCCTTAGAGGCGGTCCTTGGACCAGAACATATATCATTACAGTGGTAGGGAAATATTTGTGAGTGCAATGTCTCAGTTCTGTTGACGCCACTTAAAAGTTGTCTTCCTTGTTGAGTTGCTGATTGTGTCACTATAAGTGGTACACCCACAGAACCATTTCTTATTATATTTGCCTTGTTTTTGACCAGTGGCACAACTCCAGTTGAGATGGTGTCAGGTGCTGCTTCAGACGGTTTCTCCCGCAGCTTTGGAGACATATCTAGATAGCTTTTGATAGAATTAGCAGGTGCAGATATTTCTTGAGATCCACTTTGAACATATCCTTGTTGTGCCAATACCTGTGAGCCAACCACTGTTGGCTGCCTTTTAGTTTGCATTTGGGAGGGGTACATTTCCACAATTAGTGGTACACCAACAAAATCCTTTTGTGAATATGCAAAGCCTGATGGTCGTATCCTTACCAGTGATACTGGATCTGAATAGTTCACTACTGCATCTGTTTTGCCTGTCTTTGTTGACATATCCAATGTGCTCTTAATAGAGTTTGCTGGAGATGTAGCAGGTGATTTCAGTTGGGTAATAGCTGGTGACTGTGAAGTTATCTGACTTGAGTAGACAAAGACCCCAGTATTTTTCTGCCATGGTTGTTCTTGACATAGAATAGAATATGACTGTCTTTGAATCTTATTCTCAGCTGCTTGCTGGGCATTTGAAGGTGAGCTTCTTTTAAAGTTACCAAGAGGTATTTCTGATGGGCTATCTACAACCAGTGGTACACCAACAGAATTTTTTCGTACAAATTCACGTGTACTTGGTTTGCCCCTTGTTAGTGGTATAGCTTCAGAAAGAGTGGTGTTTGTTCTCAATTCTAAATCTGTTTCTTTAAATCTGGCAAAAGATTTAGAAGTCATGTCTAGCGTGGCCTTAACTGCATTTGCTGGTGCTGTGGCTAGGTGGAGTGCCTTGCAAATTTCAAGAGATTCTGTAGACTGTCCAAGAAGAGGCTGCTGCCTTGGTAATTGCATCCTCCTATCACCACACAGAGTCTCCTCTTTGAAATAACACTTTACCTGAATCTCTCCAGTAGCAAGAGGAAGCTTTTTCTCAATAGGAAGTAAATCAGTATACTCTGTTGTCTGCTCCTGGACCTCTTGAAATTCTACCTTGTTTGACAAGTCAATGGATTGATGGCGACAAAGACTTTTGTCTGTCTCCTCAGAAGGTACTTCTTTTCTCTTTGTCAGTGGTAGTGCCTCACAGATAGGAACTGTTGATGGCACAACAGTTTGCTGAGTCTGTTGGATTGTTTTCTTTTTAGACATATCTAATGTAGGTTTAACTGAGTTTGCTGGTGCAGTGGTCTTCTGATATCGCTCAGCTGTTCCCCTAGACTGAGTTGTGGATATCTGCGGGCTTTGCTGTATCTGCAGACCCACACCACCAGAGCAATTTGGTTGTGGTTCCTGCATAACGACTTGTTTTCTCAAAACTGGGTTTAACAGCGGTGAGGTACATGCAGGTTGCACTGATTCCATTTTTGCACTTTGTTTAAGACCTCTATTGAGGCCAGATGCTTTACCGGAAACATCAGTAACTGAGAAGCTAACACTAGTGTGAGAACCCCCTGATAATTTAGAGGTAGAAGACAGCTTGGGTGAAATGTCTGCTGCAACTTTAGCTTTAACTTCAGTCTGGTTTATTCCAGTCATTATATGGGTACTCTGAGAGCCTGGTAGTTTTGGGGTATGGACTGAAGAAGTTACATGGGTGATTGTAACTTCTGGTCTGGATAATCTTCTCTCTGATTTTTTGTGTTGATGAACAAGTCTATGCTCAGTCTGAGAATATGTTGGACTTTCCCGTAATGCATTTATTGTGGCATTTTCTGGATCAGGCCATTCAACTTCATCTTCCTCTGTTTGTTTGGTAAGATCTACAGCAACCGTGGTCTGGTCAGTCAAGTTGGTGTTTGCCTGAGAATCAATCTGCTGTTTCTCTTTGAATCTTTTCAACTTGTACTTTGTAAAGTCAATGACTTTGATTGTCTGTTTAGATTCTACAGTGTCATCTGTTTCATCTTTTTGTTTGTCATTTTTGGTTTTGCTCATTGTGGCAGAAAAATCTAGGACTTTATTGCATAATTGAGAGCTGGTAGTGGTGGAAAGTGATTTTTGATTTCTGTTGTAAAGGTAAGCTTCACCGTATGTATCTGAACTGTCGTTTAATATATGTAACTGGGGTATAAATTGCTGAGAGGATTCTTGTGGCTGATTTGGAGACAAGGAAGATCTTTGGTCCATTACTAAAGAACTGTTCATGTTGCTAATGTTAGACATCCCAGTGACTGTGGTCTGATTTGGTTGTGATAATACTCTTGGTCTGTCTGCTTGAGATGGCTGCCTCGTAAGCCGATGTTTCTGTGGTGAAACCAAAGGCGCAGTTGAGTTAGATGTTGTGGCTGAAGTCTTAACAGAAATGGCCTGTGTTGGAGAAACTGCAGGGCTGCTTCCTGTACTAACAGCTGGTGCCGTAGGCAGTTTCCTTCCTGAATGCACAGGTCCTGGTATTTTTTGAGGAATTCTTGATGGCTCTGAAACCTTGCTGGTCACTGCTGGTGATGTAGCAGGAGTTGATGGCAGTGTTCCAGCTTTACCTGCCTGTGTCTTAGAAGATTTTCCTACAATTCCTCCAACAGCTGAAACTATAGAGCTCAACTTTTGTTTTGGTGGTTCTGTAGGTGCATCGTCTGCATGTGCAATCCTGATTTCAGGAATTTGGGAGTGTGTGTTTGGAAAAATTTGTGTTGAACGGTACCTTGGAGAGCGTGCTGCTGAGGTTGTAATTACATCTGTTATTGCCTGATTCTTCCAGTAGGGGCCTCCATGCCCACCTTTCAGTGACTTTAAAGTAAAATCTGCTGCCTCCATTGGCTCCTCTTGATTGTTGTGAGTATTTTGTAACGATTCTACTTTGATCTTTTGTAGCTTGTACACAGTAAAGTCTACAGGCTGCTCTGTTTGGGAAGATAGAGATTCCTGAAACATTTGAGAAAAGCTTTCCAAATTCATGTTCATTACTTTCTCACCCTTTTTAAGTGCAGAAGTTAGGTCCATGGGTGCATCTGAATGGACTAACCTATTCTGCTGGTCCCCTGGAATCCAGAAGCATTCATTTTCAGTGTAAAAGGGGATTTTAAAACCACAAAGGGTAACTTTATCTCTTTCTTTTTGTTTCAGAATGTTAGCAATATTTTCTGTGATATTTCCTAGAGCTTGTACATCCTCTTGTGTAGCACAGGCATAGAGATGTTTACCAGCTCTGTCAGTTAAAAGAGAATAAATGTAATCCTCATCCGTATAGACATAATATCCACAGTCCCCAGCCTCAGCGGGCCACCACAGTCCTTGTTCCAGTAGGGAAAGCCATTGTTGATACCACTCACAGTCCTCAAATAGCATTTGGTCCTCTGTGTCCCCTGTAATGCCTGCAGACCTGCTTAAATCCAGAGCTCCACGTCTTAAATCCATTGGACCCTTTTTTGTGGCAAGTTGTTTTAAAAACTCAGTTGCTGATTTCAAATCAAAGTCTTGATCTTTTAAATGACTATTAACACCATTTTTTCCCACCACTTTGCTAAATTCCTCTACTCTGCATTCAGTGAGTGACTGACATCTACTTAACCGTGTCTTTGTTTTTTCCATAGAGAGATTCAGTGCACTGCCCCTAACTATCCAAGATTTAGTGTTTCTATCAAGATGATTTAAGTGGTCACAGCTACTCCAGGATTTCTTATCTCTGCAACTCATGTCAAACAGAATAACATCTTCACCTGGCTCAAGAAAACGATTTCTGCTTTCAAAAAGCTGGGAAGCAGTATTCCTCCAAGGATGTGCAGGTATATTAAAGTCACTAATATCCATTTCTTTAGGATTAAACCTTGTTTGATTCTCCCATTGAGGTGGTCTAACTGTTGGAGGCACATGCGCTTGGTACATTGGATAGCTTGCCTGGGCTTGAGTAGCAATGGATTCAGCAAGGATATAATCATTGAGTTGTTGCCACAAAAGAGCTTCTATGAGACACTGATGGTCATAGAGTTCGGGTGGAATAACACCATGCTCTGTAAAGTTATATAAAAGATCCTTGTAACCGTACTCATCTGTTGTTCCATACAAGAGACGCTGTATTTCCTCAAGATAACGTTGGGTTGGAGAAATTGTCGGATCTTGCCAACCCTGAGAATGCAGAGCTTCTTTAGAATTCTGAACAGCGGGAGTGGCTGCACTACCACTGGTTGTAAGAGTTGCTGAACTTGAAGGGATATCCACCTTACTCTTTGATAATAAATGATCAAGGCAGCCTTTATCATTTTCTTTTCCAGGAGCAGAAATACTGTCACTGGAGCCTGCTTTGAAAATACTTGATAACAAACCGGGAGACATGCTACTTGTGCTGGTCTTTTGTTCCTCCTTTCCAAGCTGAGAAGTAGATGGCTGCTGTGTCTTTGATGGTGGTTCCTCAGTGGAACTAAAAAGACTTTTGAGAAAACCTTTTTGAGCTGAACTTTTTAAGTCCTTATCTTTATCCCCTGCATCTTCAGCGGAATGTATTTCCACAGGTTTTGTTCTCTGAATCTGTGGTCGGCCCTGTCCTGTGGTCGGCTGCTTTGGTTCCTGTGTTGTTTGATCAGCAGGTGAGGATGACGGCTGGTCCACAGCAGCTGAAATTTTGTTTAGAAGCCCAGAGAATAATCCCACTGATTCAGGCTGAGCTGGGGTTTGTCCAGACTTAACAGATGGCTGACCCACCTGTGCAGGTTGAGGCGGCAGTTGTTCCTGTGATGCACTGTCACCAGACGCAAGCTTAAGAATACCTGAAAACAAGCCTCCGCTTTGACTAGGCTGCTGAGTTGCAGTTTGTTGAGGGCCTGTTGTTTTTCCAGGCTGCTGTTGTGGCTGCTGCTGTTGTTGAGGTGATGTCTGACCAAATAGACCAGACAAAAACCCCCCTTGCTGGCTTGTTTGAGATGACTGTTGACCTGCGGGTTGGCCTGGTCCAGCTAGTTTTGATTTATTGCCTTGTTGAGATGCAGTCTGTGGAGTGGGCTGTTGTGGTGCATTATCACTAGCTGCTAATTTATTAAAAAGCCCAGATAATAGTCCCACCTGTTGTGGCTCTGGTACAGAGGCAGCACCTTGCTGAGGTATTTGGTTTTGTCTTCGCAGAGGTTGTCTGTTGCCTTGTTGTGGTTGCTGCTGGTTTCTACTAACAGGTGGCTGCTGTTGAGCTGGCGGAGTAGGGCCTGTTGAGAACAACCCAGAGAAAAAGCCTCCCTGTTGACTAGATGCTTGTTGGGTGGTCTTGGGCACTGGTCTTTGTGCCTGTTGCTGTTCTGGTTGACTCCCCACTGTAGACTGTTGAGTAGTTGCATCTGTAATTTTGTTAAATAATCCACTGAGCATCCCTGCAGGACTATTGGAAGGTTGCTGGGGTGGGAATTGGCTTTGCTGTTGTAGGTTTTGGCTATGGCTGAATTGCTGATTAGGCTGGTTACCAGGTTTGACAGTCTGTGACTGGTTTTGTGAGGGCTGGGTTTGGTTAGCAGGAGCAGAGTCTTGGCCCCCAATTCCAAAAAGGCCAGAGAGGAAGCTACTTTGCTGAGTAGGATGTTCTTGCTGGGAACCAGTTTCTGGGAGTTTTAGCAAACCTCCAAACAATCCACTAGGTTGAGATGCTGTTCCTATTGGAGTTGACTTTTGGGGTGTCTGGTCAGTCTGTTGCTGCTGTTGGTTTTGTTTCTGATCTGAGGCAACAGGCTGGTTTAGCTGTGGGTCAGATGGAGCTGCTCCTGATAAAATCCCTCCTGATTGAGTAGAAGTCATCCCTTGGCTCAGGTTTGGATCAGATCCTTCCATTTTTGCTTTATGATCAGCCACTTCTGTTTGCAACTCTTGGCTTGCCAGATTTAATTGAGACCCAGTCACTGTGTCGGTGGCTTTTTTAAAGATCCCAGATAACAGTCCTCCAGATGGTGGCTGCGTGGAAGTAGGCTGTTCCTGCTTTGGAGTTGAAATTTGGCTAGATTGTCCTCCTGGTAATGTTGATGAGGGCTGATTTGGAGATGCAGAAACATCAGAGGCCAATTTAAAAAATCCCGACAGCAGTCCACCTGACTGTTGTGCAGCAGAATTCTGTTGTATTTGGGGAGAAGACTGGGAAGGCAATGAAAATAGGCCTGAGAACAAACTATTCTGATGAGGCTGACTGTCATTTCCTTGGATTTTCTTTATAGAAGAATCTTCAGTTGCCCCAAGTTTCAACAATCCAGAAAGAAAACCTTGAGTCTGTGAGGCTTCTGGTTGTGATCCGCCTTGTTCCACAGACTTGGGAGGACCTTGTTCTTTAGACGTGACACCTGACTCAGACTGAACATGTGTCTTGGGATGGGAATCTTTTTCAGATGATGTTTGCTCTTGAGACAATGGTTCTGTTTGGCAAACTGTGCCTTGTGTGGCATCAGAGACCATTTGTTCAGGTTGCAGGTCAGTTTGGCCAGTAGATTGGGTTAATGTCACGGTGGGAGTCATTTGTTGCTTCACAAGTTCCTTAGCTGGTTCATTTGGTGTTACTTTAAAAAGGTTTGAAAACCACCCAGTTTCTGTGTTTCCTTTGGGTACACTTTCAAGAAGTGCAGCACGACTTGGAGAGGGAGTCCTCGTAGGGGTTGGGGTTGGACTCTTTGGTGCGGCACTGGTATCGTCACCAGACGCAAACTTAAGAATCCCTGACAGCATGCCCCCTTCTGCCTTTGGTGGGGCTGCTGTTGTGGAAATATTTTCTGAGAAAAATGGAATCTTGAGTTTAGTGCCTAGAAATGACTCCTCTGCAGGCTTGGTATCACTCTGTTGGGAACTTTCTGGGGTAGGTGTTGATATTAGTGAAGAAAGAGATTTTTTAAAAGGACTGAAAAATCCTGCTTCATCTGAACCGCTTTCAAGTTTTGTTTCAGGTACTGGGGAAGGTTTTCTCTGCTGAATATCAGGTAGTTCACCAGAAGATTCTGTCTCTGGAAGAAGCTCTACTGACCCACTTTCAGTTTCTTGGAAAAGCTCAATTGATCCACTTCCTGTATCTGGCAAAAGATCAACTGATCCACTTCCTGAACCTGTTCTCATTTCACCTGATAACTGTCGCTCTGTTAGTGATCCCTCTCTACTCGGACTCATAGGTTTGTTTACAGGTCCTTGCTGGGAGTCATTGATTGGTGCGGATGCACTTCTCTGCTCTGATGGCTGAGGTGATGGTTCTCTAGATGGTGGTGCACTAGAAAACAGTCTCAAAGGACTAAGCCTTCCTAACATGGATTCAAAGCCAGATGTAGCTTGGTTACCAGTGGAAGCACTTCCTTGTGAATCTGTACCATGTGTTGATGTCTGACTGGTATCAGCTTGCTGGTTGGATTCAGAAGAGTGAAATGGCAAAAGAGACTGAAGGGAAAACTTTTTTCCTGTTGTGGGCTCCTGAGAGGCAGGTGGAACTACGGCTACTGGTGGGCCAGTACCACTGCTTTTAGGAATAAATGAAAGGAGCTTTGAAATGCCTGACTCAGGTTGGGGTGACGATTGAGAGGTAGGTGGTTCTGTTGCAGTAGCACCAGAGGTTTCTGTGACTTCGGTATTAACTTTGGGGATCAAAGAGAGCAATTTTGAAATACCAGAGTCTGCTTGTGGTGGTTGGGGAGGTGGGGTTGTGCCAGCAGCCTCTCCCTCAGTGGCAGATTTTGATCCTGTTATTGTACTAAACAATGAGCTCATTGCATTCTTTACTCCAGCTATGCCCTGTTCAACAGCACTATCCTCCTTAACATCAGCTTTGACATCATTATTACTGTCCCTAGGCTGCACTACTTTAGCATCAGTTGGCAGTGCCGGCAGTTTTCTTCTGACTGCTTTAGGCATTGACTCATAGTTGCTGATCTCCTCTTCTTTTATAGCCAAGTATTCAGACACTGAGTGAACTAAACTCTTGAGTTCATCCATTGGATCTATATACTGATCACCTGGTTTCTCTACTGGTGACAACATAGGATCTTGTCCATGGTCTGTTCTCCCTTTACTTGAAAAGCCTTGCCCTTCATAAGGTGACATATTCTTGCCAGGGTAGTAATAACTTTCATATTCATAGCAAGCATCCCCCTCCGTGAATGTCAGGTCATCTAATTCCTCCTCTGATCCAAAGGAATACTGCATCTCATCTGAACCAACTGAGTTATATTCACCCCTCCCTCTGATCCTTTCAGCCTCTTCCCGAGCAGCTTCTTCCTCACGAAAAGCTGCATAGTTCTCAAGTGTGTCTTCTAAAGCAGTTTTGGCCCACAGTCTAGTCTTGAAAAGTAGACTCTCTCTGTCTGACAGCTGTCGTAGCTGTTTAGCAGAAGGTATTATATCAATTTCAGGAGGTGACGATTCATCCTCAAAGCTGCCCGCTTCCTTATAGACTAACCGCACTTCTCCACTGCCAAAGCCACCCCTCCGTCTGTGTGTCCTCCCATCCAGCTCCAGCATATCCTCTGGGGAGAGTGCATCACATTCTACTGTCTGATAGAACCTACTGACTTTGGAGTCAGAGGGACTGTCACTAATCTTATAGATGATGCTTTTGTCCTCATCCTCCCATATTTTCTGCTCAGCATCCAAGTAATCATCCAAGACACCTGTGTCAGGCACTTTATATTTACTCTCCCAATCCTCAACACCCATACCTGAATCAACTGGAATTATTTTTACTCCACCTTTACTGTTTGGGTGCCTACAAATAATGAAAGTAAAAGGTACCATGCAGGAAGCAGTGGAAGATGGTGCAAAAAGAAAGAAAGAAAGAGAAATTAAGCATTAGACAAATGACTCAAAGGCAACAAATCATGCAAAGAAAGAGGATTGCAAAATACCCATGTTGTAACATAGCAAATAAAAGACAGGAAGTAAAGGGTGGAAAGAAAAGTACTTTGTGTGATAGTATGCAACATTTCATGGCCCTAATTTTTGTCACAAAGTTGTGTTTTGACATACGTCATTTGTGAAAATCAATTAAAGCTGTTTTCTGTTGGTCTTCCACGGCAACACACTCTTTAGAGTACATCACACCACGCATAAAAAAAATTCTGATTAAAATTTTTACTGATCTCCCCTTCAAGCTCATCTTCTTCCAGCACAGCAGCCGTTTATAGATCGCTCTGTGGAAGTCCTGTGATCACTCTTTGCTCAACACAGAATTTGCAGAGAACAAACATCAACATCTGTGTTCAGCTTTTTGAAGATTAAACTGAAGGGGACATTGTTTTTTTAAATTAAATTTGGCATTTGATTTTTTTTAATGAGTGGCGATCAAGAATGTTGAATTAATTAGACGTAATTTATTACAGTAAGAAAGGTTTTGACTGGATACATTAATTAGTTTTTATATATACAGATAGAGCACAATTAGCTCAGATGTGACATTTTTGCTTTCATATGTGGCCTTTTAAAGTGCTTTTGAAACACTAAAAGGATTATTGACTATTATTAATATTAACTAAATCACTGCAACCAAAGACACAAATAAGAGCAGTGGATTCACGTTAAGGACAATCAGCATGTTGTTTAGAATTATTATATATCATTTTACAGAGTGACCATGAAAATGTTAACCTCGAGTGGCGCCGCAGTGATGTCAGAGTATTTACCTGGGTCCCCTCATTTCTCTGTAGTCTAGCTCATAGCTTTGCACCGAGTCAGACTCCTTTGACAGGCCTTGATGATGAACCCTGCGCCCTATGGGGTACTGATGCACTGAAGAATTTGTTTGGGACGTGTTGTGGAACCGTGGAGGTCTGTTTCCAGTTTCGCTGCGGTAGTCACTGTCCCGATCATCCACTGCACTGTCATGGTCATCAAAAGCTGTGTGGAAGACAACACAACAACAGTGAAGAACTGATAAGATCGCACATACCCTCCCATTAACACACTGCAGAATCAAACGTCTTTAATGCAGCTTTAAACAAACTTTTACTCAGCTGTTCTAAACCACCACACACACACACACACACACACACACACACACACACCCCAAAACAAAAACATCTGTACCATTACAGAAGCAGAATGCTGTCGGGATGGAAAGTAGAAGCTCAAACAATAAAAATATTTGATAAATAGCTCCCTCTTGGGGTAGGAGGCATATATTACAAAGAGAAGAAGCGTCAAGCTAAAAATGATGGAATGAGAAATGCATTTGCTTGAAAATATAACAAAGTTCCACATAACAAAACACAGAGTCGACAAATCAGCCACTCACATTTTAGACTTTGATCAAAAGGATTCAAGACTTTAAAATTCCACGTACAGTGAAGACAAAGAATAAATAAAGACAAAACATGCAGTGGTAAAGGCAAAGTAGCCATCTGTACCATGCAATGATGTCACGTCACGGAGGGGAAGGAGGGGGCACCACTATACGTACTCTGTTGGTCACTCCATCCAAAATAAGTCCAACTGCCTGGTGGCATGGAGGCAAGTTTCCAAAGAAGAAAATTAAACTTTGTTACTGCAGAATGAAGCCAGTAAGTGTTACTGGTAATGGCCAAATGAGTGCACGACATGGTGCTGAACACGTCCACAGACGGGTGACGACAAGTATGAGAAGATGTGATGAAGTCAGCAGAGATAATTTCACAGAGACACAAAACAAAAAAGTAAGATCATATCAGTGTACAACATCGGTGTGCATTAGTAACAAGCCTGATTATCGAGCCTATTATCAGGATTACTATCATTTAGTATTAGCTGGCAGTGAAGTGGCTGTAAATGCAACAGCCACACCCAAAATCCAGCAGAATGAGTAAAAATTCTTTCCCTGCTCATCTCACACGTTTATTTTTGTCCACATCAAAGTCATCATCTTCAGAAGGGACTGAGAGTTTGATACTTACAGCACTGGGAAGGCACAGATGGCATTCTTCTTCTTTGGACCTCTTCGTTTAGTGGATACTGCAAAGAAGAAACAAAAATAAATAAATAAAAGAGAAATAGAATACATTAAGCTATCAGAAAAAATGGTTTCATTGGAATGTGTCATGTTACTACAGTTCCCAGTTTCCCATGTTTTGTCACTAGGTGGAAGCAGAGATACAAAATGCCACATCACTGAGACCATATGAAGTCGAACTGAATGAATGTGGCGAATGTTTGAGAAAGTTTACAGCAACCGTCATGTAAAATTATTTGATATTCCTTTATAATATTCAATTCAATTCAATTCAATTCAATTCAATTCAATTTTATTTATACAGCGCCAATTCACAACAAGCAGTCGCCTCAAGGCGCGTTGTATTATAAGGTAAAGACCCAACAATACTGTATAATATAAGCATGCAGACCTATAAAGAGAATATGAACTTAAATGAGCATAAAACTTTGGACTGTCAGACGCATGGCTTGTTGCTCCCAAAGCTTCTGTAACGCATGCTGGCCAAAGATAATAACTGATTAATATATAATTTGAAAAAGGTAAAGTTACCTCATCATGTATCTGCATGTTAATCCCCTTCAGTTTGCTGGTCCAGTACTGAGCTTCGTCTTCAGGGATATCTGCACAAACATGCAGGACAGAAGAAAAATGGACTGAGTTAAAATAGTGACGGGTGGTAGAATTAAGTAAAGGGTAATAAGGAGAGACAGTAAATAATGGGAAATGAAAAAGAGGGAAGAAGACAGGATGAGACAAAGTGCACAAAGAAATAAAAGCCCGGCTGCTATGGCTCCTCCCTCCATCATTTGCCTTCCTTCGTGCTCCCCGTCCATCCCATCCTATTCTGTCCACGCAGGCTGATGTATTTCATTCACAGGAGGTTCGTTTTCAGGGGCTCAGAGGTCTCGATGACCAAAGCCATAGAACTCATAACTGCATGTCATTTAACTTTTATTTTGAAAGGATTTGTCAAAGTTTTGGCAAAGACAGAAATCTTATCTCCATCTGCAGGCCCGGACATTTTCGTCAAGACAAGCAGACGGCAGCGCGGACCCCCGTTAACACTTGTGCATACACAGTGAATGTGGAAGACTGTGGCAGCTCAAGAACAGATCCTTCAGACAGCCTCTTGACATTAATAGCTTGCAGAGGAAACAAATTGATCCACAGTTATGTTGCTATTTCAGTCAGAACAATGATGGTGAAAAAAAGATGGTTATATCCATTTGCAGTAATTTAAATTGGATGATACGGGTCTGCTTAGAGCACACCTTCCCATCCTTCAGTGTGCCTGACTTGAAGTGTGGATGCAGGAAAAACAGCAGTAAAAGCCCAGCACGGAGCAGAGCAGGCCTCAGTGACAGCATTAGATTACACTGGGAGGAGGGGGCGGTGGGTTACAATGTGGCTTGCAGATGCAGAACTGTGCGCTGCTAAAAAAGCCAAAAGGATCTCCTATATGAAATGTACCAGTTGGATAGTCAGAACAGCATCAGCTGAGTAATCAGCTGATGTGGGCAGGCACTGGCAGGACTGCAGCTGAGCTTCATTTTGCTATCTTGGATTTAGGCGATTATATTCCAGAAATTAAAAACAGTAAGAAAGCAGCAGAACCTGCAAGATCCTCCAGCCAGCGCAGCTTTTTGCCACAGATGATCCTGAACTGCACAAAAACCTAATGGGTCCCATGCATTCTGCTCGGTATTTTTTGCTTAATCATGCAGAAAATGAAAGCCAAGCAAACATTACCAAGCACAATCCTTCACCTCAACTTTCCTTTGCAAGAGGAAAAAATAGAGCGCCGAGGAATATTTAGGAGTGAAATGTTACCAGGAATAAATCTGCCATAAAAACTTTATGAACCTTAATGGTACTTATGAGAGATTCTACAGGAAGCGTACGACGACACAACAGAAAGCAGAAATAAAACTGTGCCTGGGAAAACATCCACTGATCCAAGTTGGGACAGACAACCACACTCTCTCCCTCTCACATCCACCCATACGGCCACTGACTCGCCGATGAGCCTGGCATGCATGTCTCATACTTTCACTTTGCGACAAAATGTGTTTGTATGAATATACAAACCAAAGGGCAGCTCAAAGCGGGTGTCCAGCAGCACTTGGTGTGGAGTCGGGTTGGTGGTACCGCAGATCTCGTCCTCCCTCATCAACACCTCAGAGTCCAAAGAAGTCCACTCTCCCGGTCCCTCCTGAAAGACAGAAAAGCAGATACACAAAGAAAAGTAGTCAGGAGCGAGTCAGGAAGACTCAAACAAAGAGGATTTAAAGAAAGTAACAAACATCTGCTTTATAGGAAACCGGAAAACTGAGAGTGCAGAGGGGGGCTTATTAGGAATGTCATTCAGTGAACCCGAGCGAAGATGAAAAAGAGGAAGAATACAACACGAACTGTTCAGATGCTGAAAAGAAAAATAAAGGAGGAGGTGAGTGTATACTGAGAAGCCGAGCATCGAGGCTGCATTATTAATGACGGCGCAGGAGCTGCTGCCTCGCTTTAAAAATCCAGAAAAAGTAATGAGGTCTGCAGGCGAGACCAGCCTGGCCGCAGTCCGCCGAGCTGGCCGACGCTTCATCTGTGAGGCTGCTTAAGAGTGAGCTAATGGGGAAATATGGAGTTTTAATAAGCAAGCGCCGCGTCACAGAACGTGTGTTTTGGGGTTTATTATGTCACAAGGAGGCGACGTGGATAATTTCATTTACACAAAACCTCACAAAAAAACCAGCAGTTTTTACATTTTCAGGGTCAAAACGAATGCCGTCATCAGTTCAACTCAAATATAATCCGACACAAATGATATTGTAACAGTTGCCATAGTGTATTTGTAGTTAAACGTGTTGAATGAAAAGTTAGAAATGTATTACCATCACCTAAGAATTGAGAGCATTTCAATTTTTGCACACTGTTGGACACTTTTCCACAATCTACAAGCAAAAAAAAAATCAATTGTGATGATGTGCGAAAAGTAATAATCAAAACACCAGAAATCTTTACAGAAGTTATCAGACCCTTTGTTGGGTTCAGTTACATCATCAGATTCACTGATTGATTAAACTTTCCAGTCATAGCTGACTGATCAAATTAGCTGTAAGTGATTCATACAGTGCAGAACTTCTTAGAATAAAACCTTCAGGCAAGACCTGGAATAGAACCGAGAAATTCATTGATCTGCTTTAGCGCCACGACTGTCAGATGTGCATAAAAGCAGTAATCAGGTTCCTATTTGTGCGCTGAAGCACGTGGCGGTCGTTCCAATCGTCTTTCCTGCTCACACTGGCCGTTAAGGCTTTTCTTTAAATGGCTTTTTAAAGTACGTGAGGAGGGACAAAGTGGAAGAATACACAGCAAAGTTTGACTGAAGCTACTATCAGCCCTGTGCAGTCCGAGGTTATTAAATTAAGTAAATCTTTTCCTTTGTGCCAACTGATGGTTATAAACTAGTGCCATTTTGTCAAAACCAAGAGCACAGCTCATTTATTTTTAATGCCGAAACCTGCAGTAACAAGTGAGTGGGAGTGAAAGAGAGACAAAAGTCCCAACAGGATGCAAACCAACGTCTCCTGCCTGAAAAGCCTGATACTTATATTTCTCCCTCCCTTCCAACCTCCTATTTCAGGTCTCTAAAATGGGGACGTTTTCTCTCAGTGGCCAATATTTCTGCAGGCAGGGCATCAGGGGGCTGACGTCACAGGACTTAATGAAGAGACGCGTTATTTTACTCTTTGCTCCTGATGTGAAATCATTGTTTTAGCACAAACCATTTACTACTGATACTTAAACCTTACGCAATTTTAATCAAACTGAAAAAAAATTAAGTTCATGTGAAAACGTGAGTACGGCTCCGAGACGGACTCGCTTAAGAATGAACTCCTGCTAAAGAAAAACGAGACCGTGCAGGACTCTGTGTCCAGGTCCAGAACGATGAGACGATGTGTGTGTGTGTGTGTGAGATTAAAGGGTGTGTTACCTCGTCACACTGCTGAATGGAGCTGAGGGGTATGAGTGCTGTGCCGATCATTGTGTCCCAGATCAAACCTTTGTTCCACAGCTCCACCACCAGACCAGACTCCAGATGACTGATCTCACTGCAGAAACATACAAACACATTATATGTAATACAGTCAAAGTTAAAAAGCGCTGTAGAAAATGTCTCGGGTATTTCGGGTATATACAGGTGGCACACGTGTGTTGCAACCTCCGGTCACAAAGACGGCTGTGCTGCAGTTTCCAGAACATTTGCAAACACGCTCAGGTTCTGATGCGAGAAGCATTTCTTTTAAAAAACACAACAGGACATCATTAATATATAGCTGTGGGGGGAAATCAAGCACTTCATTTTTCTCTTTGTACTGTTGTTGTGCGCTGATGTGACTGTCAATCACTGCAGTGTAGAAA